>JAECUM010034299.1:0-30133 GCA_016617855.1 Megalonaias nervosa
AATGTCTGTAATAATGAGATGATCATACACCTGATTAACTGACCTTGTTCCACTATGGGGGCCCTATTTCTGATCCCTTTTTGATAAGACTTGGAATAGAAGCTTTTATTATTAAGACCTCAGATTTGTCTGATAACATTATGGTCAAATTATTTCAGGTTTTCTTGCATCTGATTAGCTGAGTCCGTTGCCACTTTGTATGCCGCATTTCAGATATGATTTTGATCAAACTTGGAATATATTCATATATAAGTAAACTCTCTTACAACCTGGATAATGAATGAGAACCATGCATAATAATGAGGTAACCTGATTGACTGAGCTTGTTACACCTCTGAAAGCCATATTTCTGATCTAGTTTTGATGCACTCATCTATTCAGATGTGAAAAGAGTCAATTGTCAGGACACAGGAACTTAAGTAAGAACCAAATTAAGTGCTTTCTCAGCTGGATTTATTTTGGTGACTGTTCAAAAATGAATGTATAGCACAAGCTAATTAACAGATTAGTTTGTCTCCACCTCTTTACAATACATGAAAGTGCCAACATGACAGTAACATCTGTGTGGTGTCCGCCTAACTTTTTGTTAAAATCACTATATACAGTTTTGGTCCTAAGTTGTTGCTTTTCCATTATCTTTTGGTTGTTGAACAAGTTTGCAGTGATAGATTTTGATAATAAAATTCCAGGTTCCCAATAAAATGCAAAACATTTCGTCTTCTCTCTTTTTGATAGATTTATTTTTTTTATATCCAATTTTAGTGTTCAGGATGATGCAGTTTTCTTGTGCCAATTGTATTTACTAGGACAAAATGATACAGGGTTGTACACAGCAATATACTATCGACAAACCGACTTGTAAAATTGCTTGAGGAATTTACCACCGCAAACATATTAATGAGTATCACTCTAGCAGTTACTGAGTGTAATTCTGTCCATGAAGCTTTAGTTTAATGGTGTTCCTTGCAATGTTCTGACCCTAAAAGGGAAGCAACTCCAACTTTGTTGATACACCAATTTGTGAATAATGCATGTCAGCTTGATATGTATTAAAAGTCAGTGATCAGTTATTGTCTGTTGATCGACTTCTTTAGGTCAAATATCTTTAAATATTAAAGTCCATTAGATTTACATTTGTGTAGGACAGTGGATATTATAGTTCTTATGTATCATGAAAGTTGCCATCACTGCACACACACACACCCGACATACACAAACCCTACCCCCAACGTTTAACTAAATTTAAGCTTTCTTTTCCATCTCATTCCCATGTCTATGTTGTGGTCAGTGTTATGGGCCCTATTAATTGCAATTTGTCTAGGAAGAAATGTCTGTATAATGAATGTAGACTGATTATTCTCTGTGTACAGGTGTCCCAGCAGCTACAGGATGCCAATAACTGGTTCCGAGCCAAGTTTGACAAGCTACAGGAAGAGCTTGTCAAGTCAAGGTACTCTGTCCGGTAATACTATTGAACATTTTTATGTCCCAGCAGATGACACATTGTAGTAATCACTTTTCCACTTAACTACTTTATAACCAACATGGATCAGCACCTGTTAGACACATTTTTATTTACTATCCAGTCCATTTGTCCAGTGTCTTCTTTATAACCAATATGGATCAGCACCTATTGGACACATTTTCCATATATTATCAGTCCATTTTTCCAACTTTTTTTTTATAGTCAGCATATTTTGACACCTATTAGAAACATTTTTCTGGTTAATTACTGTTACGTATAGGCTCATACAAAAGTAACATAAGAAAAGAGTTAAGTCAACAAGCTTTGTAAATTTAAACAAAATAATTTATTTCCCTAGAAAATAAGGTAAAAATATGATATAGGACTTACAGTTTGTGAATATAATCCAAAAATTAATCCTAGAATTCAAAAATATAAGTCCTATCACTAAAAAGTTCTAATTGAATCCAAGTTTGAATCTCTATGAAGTTCCAATATGGAAGGCGATGAAGTCAGATGAGGTCGTTGTACTGATGGCAACAGTTCCTCGTTGAATCACAGTTTACAATGTTCCAGTTTAGAATTCCAGAATAAATTTCCACTAAATGTCTTTGTCCAAGAATTTTATAAGGAAGACGAGTATTTTCCAGGGTGAATAAATTATTTTAAATAAAAACTCAATTCAAATGGCAACAACAGGAATATCTTTTGGCCTGAAGGTATAATTTACGACTGACTAAATCTATTAGAAAATGTCTGTTTTAACCTGCAATTTTAGATCACATGATGGCCCACGTGGTCACTTAATTTGACCAGCGCAGTAAAAGCACACAGCCGATAGGCATGTACGCCATGGAAAAACTTAACAAACCTCACTATAAGATTCAGTAAAAAAAAGTTGTTTACAAAATAGAGCTGTCATGCAAGCAGAACATGACCTTGATAATGACCAATCATTTTCACTCTGTGTTTTATTAATCTCTGAACTAAGGTCAGCTAAAAATAAAACTGAGCAACAGACTGCATGTTTATCAGGTCAAAACAGAAAACTGAACCTTCTGAAAAAAAATTAAATCCAGTGAATAAAGTTATTACAATAACATGTAATGAAAATAAAAATAAAATAAAAGAGAATATAAAACTAACACACAAGCAATTAAATTACATATACTTAACAATTACCAATCCATTTGTCCAATGTCTACTTTGTAAGCAGTATGGATCGGCACCTACTTAGACACATTTTTTTCCATTTAATTACCAGTTCATTTGTCAATTGTCTACTTTATGACCAGCATGGATCAGCACCTATTAGACACATTTTTTCCATTTAATTACCAGTCCATTTGTCTAATGTCTGCTTTAAAACCCACATAGATCAACACCAGATGTACATTTTTTCCATCTATCCATTTGCCCAGTTACGTATATATCTAAGAAATGTAGCCTCCATCTGGTGAATTTCTTGTACCTATGGATAGAAGGTCTGTCAAAGTTAAATACATTTCTCTTATTGGCTCCATTTTTATGAGTACTGTAAATTTGTTTTATGGTATCAATTTTTTTTGTAGTTTTACAAAAATTACATATTCACTAGTACTTTAATTTGTGGAATTAGGGAAGTAGTCCTTTTGTTTCTGCCATAGAATTAGTTTTCATTTATTCTTTAAAGTTGTTGCATGTAGCAACCTTGAAATCCATGAAAATTTATACCATATATAACTCTGTTATGTATATTTAATTTAATTGTTTGTCTGTTAGTTTTAAAAACTTTTTTATTCCATTACATGCTATTTAAATGTAACATTGTTTACTAGACTTGACCTTGTCCAGAATTGAGTTCAGCTCTGTTTAACCTGATTGACTTTTTAAAATTTTGTTTTTATTTAATTGATGTAAACAATTAATAATAGCTTCATTATCCTCCATGGGTATGAGTTCATTGACCAAGTTATTATTCAGGTAAACATGTTGATTTGGGTCAGGGTTTTGGGGATTCCAAAGTGAATTTTATAGAGTATTATGTTTTAAATAAACAAGGCTCATTAAATCATGCTAGAAAGTTATTTTCCATTAGGTAATGGTTGTTTTTAGAAAATGTTAATTTGTGACCTGAGGTCAAACAGAGAACTATATTATCTTGTGACTGTCAAGATTTTACCAGTTGTGCTTTAACATCGAGCACTCTGGGTTGTATTATATTGTGTCCAGTTTGGGCTGGATTTTATTTTCTTCAAGTTATTGAATTCAAATGATTATTTTCTCTGGAAATACAAAAGTGCTCTGACAAAATTCTTGGATAAAGACATTCATTGGAATTTATACTGAATTCAGATCTGGAATAATATTTCTGTGATTCAACAAGAGACTGTTGACACATCATTACAATGCAGGCCATAACAGACACGTCATCACCTTCATTTTTAAATCTCTTTGGGACTTGAACTGAATTTTATTGAGGACTTTTTATTGCTAGGACTTGTGTCTTTAATTCTTGGATTATTTTTGGATTTAATTTGCAAAACTGTAAGTTCTTTGTTTCTCATTTTTCACTTTGTATTCTAGGGAAATAAATTATTTGTTAAATTTTACAAAGCTTGTTGTCTTCACTCTTTTCTGTTACTTATTTTAAGAGCATAGACTTGTAACAACTCTTACAAATCAGGTCCAACTGCAGACAACATAGACCATGATCTGCATTTGTATAATGTGCTGGCAGATCAGGATCTATATTGTTTGTTCCTCTGATTAGTCTAACAAACTGCATAGACTATGATCTGCCAGTGCATCATGCAGTAAGCAGTAAATGTGAGCAGTTTACATCAGAAAGTGAGTTTTACAATTTTCCCTACTCTTCTGCTCCGAAATAGTGATTACAAACAGTTGTAGTATTTTCTATCAATTAAAATTCAAGTAATTTCATTTTGCACTGTATATTGACCAGATTCTTGAATAAAATGTGTTCAATGTGCAGAGAGACTTGGCATTTGATGTGATCTGGGTCTGTGCAGAGACTTGGCATTTGATATGAGCTGGGTCTGTGCAGAGACTTGGCATTTGATATGATCTGGGTCTGTGCAGAGACTTGGCATTTGATATGATCTGGGTCTGTGCAATTTGTTGTTAGACTCAATTACTTCAGGAACACACAATACCTTAATGACCATCAGAAAATTGTCCACAGAGAAAGAATTATTATATGCCCAACATCATAATACATGGAATAAAAGAAAACAAAGTTCATCCTGTGTTATTTTACTTTTGTTACCAGTAATAAGGAGAGCCAGTCATGTAAGAATAAAATAGAATGTCATAAAGTCAGTTGGTACTTGTTTTGATATGTTCCTGCCATGAATATGAACCAGGGACCAAACTAGACCCAGAAAAATGGGAAAATGAATTTTGCCTGCAGATGTAACAGGAAGAAGTGAGTGAATTTGAGGGAGAACTAAATGATAAATGTAATTTCCATTTGCAGAAATCTATATTTATTGATTTACAGTATCAATCAAGTTTATTGATACTATGGTGAATCACATGGCCTACAACATAAGGCATTTATGTATTGTCTTTTGAAAATGTTTGTTTTTAATAATGGTGAAAAACTATGATAGTCAAAGTAGTATTTAGTCAAAGTAGTATTTTACGTAAGTTGTATCTTGTAAAGAATTCTTCAGGCTTTTGGGGTTTCTGCAGCATAACTTTTGGTACTTGGACTCTTTTGATAGTAAAAATATTATGCATAGTTGATATATGAAATGTAGCATGTATATCTGTATTCTAATGTAGATGACCTGTTTAGATTTTCAGGTCATTACAGCAATTTCCAGTCTGTACATGTTATTTTGGGACTTTGGGTTTTTAGATGGAAAAAACTTGGCAGCATATTTAAGCAAAAACCATTTGAAGGTGGAAAATGAAATTTGCTATATATAATTGTATATGAAGATGATATAATTCATTTCTCAAGCTATTATAATTTTTTTTCGGATGTTTAGATCTACTGGACATAGACCAGAATGGCTTATGAGATGGTCTGACATCCATCATCCATCCAACTGTTATTGCTTCTACTCCTAAATTACTTGGAGTGTTGCTGTGAAACTTTGTGCACACATTCATCCCAGGGTTTAGTTGGTCCTGAATGAAAATAGTGCCACTCAGACATTCAGTGACAGCAGTAATCTTGAAACTCTTTTTATCAGGTCATATCAGCATGGTGTTTTCACTGAAAGACTTCTTATGATATCTAATATGTCCTAAATGAAAATGATGACAACCTGATGTCTAATGATGACAACCAGATGTCTAATGATGACAACCTGATGTCTAATATGACAACCTGATGTCTAATATGTCCTAAATGAAAATGACGACAACCTGATGTCTAATATGACAACCTGATGTCTAATGATGACAACCTGATGTCTAATGTGACAACCTGATGTCTAATATGACAACCTGATGTCTAATGATGACAACCAGATGTCTAATGATGACAACCTGATGTCTAATGATGACAACCTGATGTCTAATATGTCCTAAATGAAAATGACGACAACCTGATGTCTAATATGACAACCTGATGTCTAATGATGACAACCTGATGTCTAATATGACAACCTGATGTCTAATATGACAGCCTGATGTCTAATGATGACAACCAGATGTCTAATGATGACAACCTGATGTCTAATGATGACAACCTGATGTCTAATATGACAACCTGATGTCTAATATGACAACCTGATGTCTAATATGACAACCAGATGTCTAATGATGACAACCTGATGTCTAATATGACAACCTGATGTCTAATATGTCCTAAATGAAAATGACGACAACCTGATGTCTAATATGACAACCTGATGTCTAATGATGACAACCTGATGTCTAATATGACAACCTGATGTCTAATGTGACAACCTGATGTCTAATATGACAACCTGATGTCTAATAATGACAACCAGATGTCTAATGATGACAACCTGATGTCTAATGATGACAACCTGATGTCTAATATGACAACCTGATGTCTAATATGACAACCAGATGTCTAATGATGACAACCTGATGTCTAATGATGACAACCTGATGTCTAATATGACCACCAAGGTAGCAGTCTTGAAAATCTTGTTATTACTATTCCTTCTGAAAAAAAAGTCATATTGCGATACGGTTTTCAACAGAAGACTTCTTATCATGTCCATTGGTCCTAATTGAACAGAGTGCAACTTGCACAGGAAATATGGCCACCAAAGTGACCAGCTTGAAGAATTTGTTATTGCTACTTCTGCTGAATGGATGGTCAACATGGGGGTTTGACTGAATGACTTCAAATGAAGTTCAGTTGGTCCTAAATGAAAATGTGCTGCTCAGACATCCAATAAAGCCACCACATTGGCTGTCTTGAAAATCTTGTTATTGCTACTCCTTGACAAATTTTCATATCTGCATGGGGTTTTCACTAGAAGTCTTCATCTTGAAAATCTTATCCCAGCTTCTGAATGAATTTTCTTATTGGCATGTGGTTGCATTGAAAGACTTCTTATGATGTCTAGTTTGGTTGTAAATGGAAAAAGGTGCCAATTTGTTTTCCAGTATGACCACTACAATGGCTATCTTGAAAATCTTCTTGTAGCTACATTTCCTAGATGGCCAGTGATATCCACATTATGCTTTCACTAAAAGACTTCACTTATTGTGCTTTCACTAAAGAACTTCTTATACTGTCTAGTTGGTGCTAAATAGATTTGGTGCCAATCCAGTAGGGTCATCATTCCCAGCCATTTGAAAATTTTATTCTTACTTCTCCAAATAGAAAGTCATATCAACATGTGGTTTCCAGCAGAAGATGTCATATAATGTGTTGGTGGGCCTAAATGAAAATGGTGACAATCTGACATCCACAGCAGCTAATTTCAAAATAGGAAACTGACAATACCTTAAGTAACATAATAAAGGATCAAGAGATCATAATCATTTTAAATTCAGTGAGAAACAAAAGCTCCTGATTCCAATTATATGTTACCATTTGACTAGTAAGAGTATTTTACCATTCCTAAACTCCATTTTTCATAGAATATTCGATTCTGGTAACTTTCCCAACGAATGGGGTAACAGCATTATTTACCCAATATGTAAGATTGGGAGGCAAGTTGACCCTAATGATTATCAAGGTATATCCCTATTTAATGTATTTTGTAAGCTTTTCATAAATGTTCTAGGCAAAAGAATTTACTCTTGGGCAGAGCAAAAATAATCTCATTGATGAGCCACAAGCCCTAACCCTAACCCTAACCCCTTAGATAGATATATAGCATTATTGAGAACATGTTTCATTTGCAAGCCTCAGTGCAAAAGTACTTATCCAAAAGAAAGGGAAGATTTTATTGCCTTTTTGTTGATTTTTAGAAGATGATCAACAAAGTTGATCATGGAAAACTGGGGGCGTCACTTTTCCATAAGGTCTGTAAGGTAAAATGATAAATGTGCAAAGAAAAATGAATGCAGCCTTAAAGAGTTGTGTTAGAACTACTATTGGTTTGACAAATTATTTTATCTGTACTCTTGGAACAAGACAGGGTTGTGTGCTAAGCCCAATTTTATTTAGTTTGTATATAAATGACCTGATCTCTGAATTAAGAAGCTAAGGTAGCAAAGGCATACTTATCACCCCAGAAATTTAAAAACTCAATGCTTTAATGTACACAGATGATATTGCAAACAGCTCTGATACAGTTAAATTACTGCAACAATAGAAAGATGTTATAGGAAGCTTTTGTGATAGAATTGGCATGGAGGTAAACCTCAACAAGACTTAAATAATGGTATTTAGGAATGAGAGATATGTGAAGAGAATGGAAATGTGGTATTTTAATGAAGAACGAATACAAGTAGTGCCTTATTATAAATATATGGGATCATTTTTATATGGAAGTTGAAATGGTCTATGGCTGAACAAATGATAGTTGTAGTAGCCAAAGAGTCTGTGAGATGAATATTTTATTTTCAAAAGGAGTTTGGACAATTTCTTATCAGAGATATGTTTAAAATATATTGACTCAGTGATTAAATCAATATTATGTTTTGGAAATGAAATATGGGGATTTAATTAATTGAAGGTTATTGAGGAAGTGCAGTTTCAATTTTGTAAGAGAGACCTCTCTGTTTCAAATACTGCAAATAATTGGGTGTCTGTGGGGGAATTTGGTAGGTTCCCTCTATTTGCCTGAAATATGGTAGATGTATAAAATATTGGATTAAAATTATGTGACTTTCAGATGATAGATATCCACATCAGTGTTATATCTTGTTGAAAAAGTTGGACAAAGTTGGTTGAGTCACATGGGCTACGAAGATTAAAGATATGCTCTACCAGTATGGCTTTGGATATGTATGGATAACACAAGGTGTTGTTGTGAAAAAGTATTTATTTCAGAGCTCACACAAAGGATTAGAGACACTGCATTTCAATGTTGGTCAGAGTATATTACTAATTCCTCAAAATGTCATTACTATAGTCATTATAAATCTCTACTACAATGTGAAAAATACCTCTCATGCAACATACCTTTTAATTTAAGAAAACATTTAGTACTACTAAGGTGTTCAAGCCATAAACTAATAATTGAAACAGAAAAAAGAGAAAAAATTGATAGAGCATTCAGATTTTGTGAACTGTGCAGGAGAAGAAATATTTATATAATAGAGGATGAATTTCATTTTGTTTGCATCTAACCAGAATTTGATATTATTAGAAAACAATGTCTGAAAAATGTATATTATGTACAACCAAGCACTGAAAAATTTGTCTCAGTTACGGCTGGCAGTGATGTAGTGATGCTGTATAATTTATCACACTACTTGTACAGATCATTTGCAAGGAGAGGCTCTATCTCCATCCAAGTAAAATCATGTGAAAATGTTATTATTCAGAAATAAGTGCAGAAGTAAATCCAGAATTTATATCTCAACGGTATTAAAGAAAATGTGGCATTCCAATTGTTTATATCATAAGTAGAATTTTGTATTATGGGCTGGAGGCCTATATTATTGAAATAAAGTGTATTGGTTTGAAATATTTCAAAATCTTGTTACTGCTGAGGACTGTCATAGATGGTTTCAACACTCAACATTTAAAAGGAAGCAGTTGTCTTATATTGAATACTAGGAAGTTCTTTTGAGCCAGTAGAGCAGTCCCATTCTAGGGACTCTTTTTTCCATTTTTAACCATGACCTTTTTATGAAAACCTTGTTAGCACAATAAAGCAAAAACAACTTGAGGTAGAAAAATCTGGTATGCATGTTTGGATAAATTTATAGATGATCTGATTAGATTTTCATTCCATATTAGCAATTTCAGACATTTCAAACAATTATAACTTTTTGAACACATCTAATTCAAGTTTGTATGTAAGAAAATGAAGTGAATATAAAGCATAATTGAAATGTTACATTATGTTGCCTTTCCTATTCAACTTTGTATGTTGGCCATTTGCAAAAATAACATCTTGAGATGACCCCCAGTTTGAAGCATTGAATTCTGTCTGTTTTCTTTTTAGAGTAGGCTGTGTACATGACCTACTACAAGTATCCCCATGTTGTTTAAAACAGAATAATCTAGAACTGTATTGCATACTTCAAGTCTAACTGAGGTTGAATGTTCCCAGAGGCATTAAAACTTGCTGCTAAGGGTTTTATATAGTTGTGCCATTTTCTGTCTGCATAAACTTTTAGCTCAGAATATGTATATTCATTAAATAATGTGCTAAACACATTATTTGATCACAACTTTTAGTGCTTACAGAGTCCTTTTTTGTTATATTTTAATAAGCAGTTATACAGAATCATTTTAATATTTACATAGAGAAATTTGTAATTTTCATCAGCTTCCATTAAAAATTCACACAAAAAAGTTTGAGAAGATTTATATGTGCAGAAAAGATCAAGAATGTCACCAAATTTTATACCAATAAGAATCAGAGATTAATCCTGGTATTACTTGGTTGTTTTTCATGATCTTGTTACCTTTGCTGATTTGTTTCTACCTGTCCCATCTGTGTATGCCGAGTTGTTTTTAAAAGGCTTTCTGAGCCAGATCCATGTAACTATGCAAAAATAGAATTTATGGTTAGATTGGGGTGAAATTGTGCAACTATTGCAGTTGCATGCAGTCTGCTAACACAATAAATGTAAGTTAAACTGATATATGTTCATCATTCCTATAGCAACCAAATAGGGAAATAAATTTTGAATAATTGCTTGAAACAACTGAAATATAATTTAAATATTTCCATTAAATATAATTATCAAAAACACAGTAATGGATAGTTAAATGTTTGTCTATATCCACAGTTCATTATTTCTTGGTCAAAGATGGTTGATGTAAGTTTTATTTCTTAGCATCTTTATACATTTCAGTATTTTAGAATATTTAGTTGTTAAAATAACCACAAACTTGACCTCACAAGTTTGTAATCATTCATTATCACTGAATATTTGCCATTAAAATGATACAGTTTGAAAGAATCATTTAAATTTTTGGACAACAGGGTCAAATGACTTTAGGCTTAAGCAGTTTTAATTATAATAAAATATTACAAACCACTCTGGAATTATTAATTATAATTTTGTTCTTGGTGTTCATACATCCACTACCAGATGTGTATTTGCCACTTTATGCCATTGTTGTCATTAGAATCTGCTGGGATCCATTGCAGGAAATATTTAAGCTCTCTTTCATTCAAGGAGACAAGTAAGTACAAGTCTTGATTTCAGTTAAGGAGACAAGTAAGTACAAGTCATGATTTCAGAGGGTCCTGTGCTAGAGTATATTGCAGGCAAGAGTTAAAAATTCTAGTTTCATACATTTTTTTTCACTGACATATTTTGACAGGAGAACACAAGAAAAGTTGGAGAGAGAAAATGAGGAACAGAGGAGAGCATTAGAAGGGGAGAGACAGCGAGCAAATGAAGCAGCAGAAAAAGCTAAAGAAATGATACGAGTATGTAGTATTTGTATTCCTTGCAGACCAGCAAAGTGTGCACTTCTAATGTAAATGATAATGATACGTTTTGTGTAACCATACAACACGTCTGTGTAACTGTACAACCACACATTGTTTGTGTAACTGTAAAACTATGCATCTGATTGTGTAACTGTACAACTATGTACTTGTTCAATGCTGCACATTGATAGGAAAAGTTTTGATGATGGGAACAGTTTGAAAACAAAAGATTTTATTTGAGATAAAGCTAAAATTTACCTTTAATGTATTATATGCAAAGTATGTTTTTGTGCAGATAATGTCATTCAGCAGTAACAGTGTTATTGATGATTTTATTAATTGCATAGCTGCCAAGTGTCCCATTTTTCCTGTATTTGTCCCATATTTTCAACCTGAGTATGGGTGTACATTTTTCTGCTATAAATGTTTTTTAATATTAAAAATAATAATTAAAAATTCCTTGCAATTTTCTGTTTAGAACGGGAGCTTGGTTCCATTCAGATGTATCGCATGTATATATGAATGGAGTTCAGAAATTTGATTGGTTCATTCGAAATTGAGGCTACCATGCGTGTCATTAACTGCCCTATTGGATTGCGCAAACAGTTGCTGCTATCACTGTATCTCATCTTTGTAATATTCAGCTTCCAATTATGTTGAAAAGGAAAGCCGAATATTCAGAATTTTCTCCAGGAAAGACAAGAAAACAGAACTGGAAGGACAATTGTGCTGTCTTGTTTAGATTTGTGAAACCATGTAGTAAAGGAGAAAACTTTATGTTTTGCAAATTGTGTAATGTGATTTCGCTATTGGGCATGGAGGCACCCATGACACACAAGAGCACGAAAAGCTAATAAACATCAGCTTGCTGCTTCATCATCAACAACTCAACCTGAACTTACGACTTACCTAAATACCAGAGAACCTTGATGTAATTTGATCGAAATTTGGTTTATTAATTGTCTTTTAGAAATGAACCTTTCTCTTTCAGTTATTCGTGTTTTTGGCAGTTTATTTCATGCACGTTTTCCAGACATTAAAATAGCCAAGGATTACTTGTGTGCTACAACGAAAATAATTCGTTAAGAAAATCACACAGAATTCCGATCATCATTGAAAGATGGTACATTGGAATCAATAATGATTGAAAAGAAAATAAGGTGTGGAAAAGGCTCCTATAAACAGCCTGTGTCTGAGTTTGAGTGTGTTGCACTCTTGCACCTTCTAAATGTGCACTTGAATGGAACAGGATGACCATTCAGAAGGTGCAAGAGTGCAACACGTGCATGTTTGACATTAAATAATTAAGTTATTTTCCTACTTTACTGATGGTTGTAGATGTTGTAAATAATTACATACGCATTAAAATTTTAAAAATCAGTATTTGTTCTTGAAAATCAGTATTTTTGTCTTAAACAGTGAGTATTTTTGTACTTGGGGGTTGGCAGCTTTGTGATTGTTTATTATATAATCCATTTGTGGTAAAACGATTTTTCCGTGACATTTCTGTCTCAGTAGGTCATAAAACTTTATATATACAATGGAAATAATTTATGAATCAAAAGGTCTGTAGTTAAAGTTTGAGGTATCATGAAGGAGGTGATATTCACCAGAAGCATGATCATTTTACTGAATTTTGTAGCAATGTCAAGGATGAAAAACTAAATATGCTTTCATCAAGCCTGTATATTGATTTCTCAGGATGTGACTGGTATGTGCTGTGTAAAGAAAACATCTCTATTTTAAAATTCACATTGATTCTACCATCAAGTTCTGAAATAAAAAATAAATGCAACTTTACGTATCTATAGAAATGGAAACAAGAAATTTTTTTTCCTTCTTTTGTAGACAAGTCGAGAAACTGTCAATCGTTTGAGTGATTATGCTGAGTTGGCAGATCATGAGACAAAAGAACAACTGGTACAGTTGTATGAACAGCTTCAGAGAGAAAGGGACCATGCCAAATACCTAGAAATGAAACACAGTAAATATAAAGTAAGTTTTGGGTTAAATTTGTGGGATACTAAAGTCCAAGATAAGAACAAAGTTAAAGGCATATATGTTAACAAATTAAGTTTTATTGCTAGAAATCTTGCATAGTGTTAAAAGTCACAACTGGTAAGGACTTTTGTCATCCATCCCAATACCTTGGCAGGATGGAGGAGGTCATATCACCAGTGCAGTAATTGTTATGCTTTAGGTAACATATATATTTGCTTATAAGTTGGGTCCAGCTGGATACAACATAAACCCTTATTGGACAGCATTTGTTTGTGATAGAGTGTGTGTATGTATATATACATTACAGTATTAGTATAATCCTTGCCAAGCAAGGATTTCAGCATGAGGTCTTAATACATTAATGCTTCATTTACATATTATATTTATCCTCGTAAATTTGAGATGAAATTTCATATGATGTGCTAATTTTTTCATTTGTGTTGGGGGCAGATGTGGAGTATAATATTTGGTTAGTACATTTTGTTCTTCTATTCATGAATGCTTTGAGGGGTGTAAGATATTTGGGCTTTTTATAAGCTTCTGTAGCCACTCAAAATAAGAGTATTCCCACCATCCCAAATATCTTTTCTAAATGAAAGTACAAATTGTACAAGGTAATAAAATGGAAAAACATATAAGATATGATGTTTACAAATACTAAACTGTCAACTACTTAGAAGTAGCATTTCCACTATTATTTTACTTTTGCTAGAGAGCAGCCTGGACATGTGGGACCCATGTTGTAATTCCATTTGTTTGTTATTATTTGGTCCATCTGTTTACACTTATAACCAGCCATTCTTAAAAAATGCTTTACCATGATTAAGTGCTCTTTGGTAGGTGAGCTGGCTTACAGATGAAAATTAACTTATTGAAGCTTTCATCTTTCCATTGCCATTTTGGACAGATACGGTCCCTTTTCTATCAGTTTTGGACAGATCATGGTCCCTTTTCCATCCATTTGTGAACAGATAGAGTCCCTTTTCTATCAGATACAGTCCCATTTCTATTAATTTTTGATCTTCACAGCAGCAGTTTCTTGTAACCAGCAAAGCTCAGACATTATTCTTCATTTTTCTGAAAATATATATCTTCATATCCTGATACAGTTAGGTGTTAAACTTTCTTTTGCTTTATTTGTCATAGATGTTGCTTTTGTTTATTGGCTTCTTATGTTCACTTTAGGGAATTTGACATTGCCAGCATTGCTCAGGAACTTTTCTATTAGTCTGGATACAAACTGGTGTGAACACTGTCACCTAGATGCATATGTGCCATTAGGGCCTGTTGTAACAGCCACCTTTGCAAAACTGGTAGATTTTTCAAGACCCTACATAATAGTCCTACAAAATTAACCTCCATATAATGGTCACCTCAATATTACAGGGGGCTCTTTCACACATGTATGATTATTTTTTAAAATTTTTCTTCTCATTCTTTATTTTAATTTCAGGCTGCTAGTAGTAGACAGTTCGAGAAATTGTTGAATGAAATACCCACTTCTGTGATACATTGAAAAAGATATCTAACTGTGGGCTCCGATGTATATGCAAGTACATATAGATGTATCTTCACATGAGATTACAGACTACATCATACAAGAGTGCATTTAAAACCTGTTTTCAGCATCCAAGTAACAAACAGAACTTCCTTTATCAAAGGTCAAGAGCAAGGGAGAGCAATCATCGTTAAACCAGACATATATCAATAATGGTGGATTTAAAGAATACAGCAGAAACTGCCTTGAAAGACCACCTCTTGTGCCAAACATTTATGGTCTCTGAAGACAGGTGGTCTCTCATAACAGGTCACAATGTTATATAATGAATAAATTTGTGCATTGAGAATATGGTCTCTCAAGACAGGTGGTCTCACATAGCAGTGGTCTTTCAAGACAGGTTTTACTGTATAATCTTATTGATAGACTGTTTAACATTGTTTAACATTTATTCAGTGCATCTCAATGATGTGAACATCTGTTTGTCAAAAAAACTTTATTAATGTTTTTATTGATTTTAAGAAAAAAAGAATAGAAGATTTTAATTCTCACACCAGAATAATGCATGTGTCTGGACTGCCTTGTTGCAGTTGGATGACTTACTGGGCTAGTGTTGTTTTCAAACTGAGCCTTTGCGTGTTAAACTGCCAAAAGTGTAATATAGCATACACAGAAATTCCTTTGGGTTTTTTGTGTTGTTGTTGCTATCTTCTAGGGTGGTGGGATGTGTGGTTGCATATTTCCATTTACGTTATGGAGCTGTACCTCATATGACTCTTTTGTGGTTTGGTCACACAAGATGAGTTTCTAAATGGTGCTGTCAAATTGTGCCCTAACATCACCAAAGGAAACACCAACTCTCATATGAATTATTTAATCACATTAATTTTGTATTGTTCAAGACATGCCTTCACTTCACAACAGGATAATAGTTGTCAGTGATATTTAAGAAGGTAAAGGTATGGTCTTGAAGCTAACAGTTGTATACTCAGTTTCCTTCAGTTCTTTTCCTTCTTTTTGGGCTACTGAATTTAAGTAAAGCTGTTCTTTCTTTTTGGGCTACTGAATTTAAGTAAAGCTGTTCTTTCTTTTTGGGCTACTGAATTTAAGTAAAGCTGTCAGTTTTAATTACATACAAGAAGATAAAAGGATACTTTCGAAGCTGACAGGTTTATTTCCAGTGACTTTAGTTCTTTGCCTTCTTTGAGCTACTGAATTTAATCAATGCTGCCAGTATTAATTACATACAAGGTAAAAGGAAGATACCAGTTTTACAAGAGGGTAAAAATATCCTTTTGAAGCTAACATTGTTATAGTCACATGATTACATTGCTGCCTTTGAACCACTGAATTTAAACCTACCTAGTTCTTTTGTTATGCTACCAACAGATGTTGACATTTTTGGACACTGCATACATCATTTTATACTATGCTGTCCTCTGACAATGCAAGGTGTGTTAATTGCAGTTTTTATTTAAATTAAGGTTATATACCAGTCCATTGGTATGATTGTATATTATGAGAAATGATTTTGCAGTCTGGTTCTGAAAACTTTAGAAATATAACTAAAATCTCATCTAAAAAACACATACAAACAGCATTAATGTTTTCATGTACATAAATGCTCAATCCTATATGTGAACTTCAGTTAGTTTCCACACATTATTTTTATTTCAAGCATACTGTTATTTGATTGTTTAATTTGTGATTTGTAGTATAATATTGAGTCAAATATGCCTAAGTAACACATACCCAATTGAAACCTGAAAGTTATATTAAAAATAATAATAATGATAATAATAACTAGTATTGTTATATTGATTATTGTTATAAAGCACATAATTATTTTCTTAAGGAGATTTTAGCCTGAATAATAATAATAATATTGTACTATACTATTGTACACTTCATATGCTAACATACTCATCAAGACAGTAACAAATCTGTTCCATGATGACTCAGATATTGTACAAAAGAGGCCAAGGGTAATCTGATGCCACTTTCATCTTTCTGTATATATTGGTACTAAACTTAACGTGAATAAATTATACTTCATATAGCACTTATCTACTAATAGAAATTCTAAGTGGTTTAGTCATGTATTTTTGTCTAATTAAACATCTGTGATACCGGCTTGAGTTGTACCTTTTGTGGTGCTTTCACTGTATGACATTTGTTTTGAAGAAAATTGTGATGATATATGTTTAAGATTTGATATTACTAACTTATGACATTGTTTTAAATTGAAATAAATTTGTATAATTGTAATTATTTGTGTATATTCTTTATAGCTTAATACCTGGCCATAAGACTTCGTAAGATTAATAGGATCTATGTTGGGGTTTGGACTGAGACAACGAAATCTCAGTCAAGGGGTTATATTATTTGTCTCCCCAAGAAGCTATGCCAAGTGGAGAGATAAATAATTTAACCCTGCAACTATGATTTCCTCGTCTTGGTACAAACACCAACATAGATTATTTTTCTCACCCAACTTTTTCCAACTAAATTAAAATAACCCTGTACCCTTGCAATTTAGTTAGCAGATTCAAAACAGTATTCATCAGGTACTATTATTGCTTCTCACTCTATGTAAAGGTCATCAGGTTTTGTGCTCTTTTATGAAAATCTGAATTATTATCTAAGTGGAATCTAGCTATATATGCTGCTCTTAGAAAAGAAAAAAAAAATCAAGAAAAAATGTGTTGGAAGTACTGTGCAATGTGCATTTAAAGCCAGGTGCTGTAGTTTATACTGCACATTAAAACGAATATGTTAATGAGATAAATGGGTGACCTGTCAACCTGAGTACACAAGTTCTACGCATGAGAAAATAGAAACATAAACTCATATGATATTATTACTGTATTATCACATATAATCAATGGATGTCATATGAAATTGACAATAAATAATTAATATCTTTTATATGGTTAAGTTTGAACTTTCATCAGTTCTAATTTGGAAAACGTTCTGTGGTAGGTAACAGTATGATACTGTGCAATACAGTATGCCTACTGGGTACAGTTCTAACAAAGTGTGTAGTGACATCAGGAAATTTCTAATTCATGGCTTTCTTGGAAATTTATATTTTCTGTCCTGGAAATATGGCAAGTGTTGCTATCATTAGTGCAATGATACGCTTCATGGAAATCTTTTTGTGGAATAGTATGTGGACTGATGAATGAACCACTATGGTTGGTAAGTGCAGGAGTTTTCATTTGCAATCGCATTATTATATTTGATTCAACTTGGGTGGATTGTGGGTGTTTGACAAAGTTAGAAGAAACCAATTTGACATAACACATTTCTGGTTTTTGCGGGCTTTGCAGTTGCCCTTGAGAGAATCTGGTTTTTTGTTGCCCATGATGTGCATTACCTGTGTGTCTGGAGCTCTGTCAAAATTTTCAACTTGTGTGTGTGAGAGAGAGACTCAAAATGTTTTGTATGGTGTTATCGAAATTGGAGAGACCTTAAGTTGCTTTGTGAGTGAATTTCTTTTTGTTATATATCTGTTGTTGTTGTTGTTGTTATTGGATTTTATAACAACTATGTTGAACACAGTAGAAGACATCAAGGGTTTATTTTTAAAAGTAGTCCCTAGTGCATGGACACCATGACTAAGGTGACAGGCCTGAGATAACCAGACTGAGATAGGAAAAGTAAGGTTAGCAAAACAGGTAGATTTCTCTGTTGCAAAGGTAAAGAATATGGCATCACCCTGCATCTTTCATCTGTTGTGCATCCATCAATTGCTATTTTATGGTTCTTCTCAAAACACACTGGTCCAGTTTTTACTAAATTTGGCACAGAGCATCCTGGCCTGAAGAGCTTTAGATTTGTACAGATGATGCAGGTCTGCAATCAGATATGGTATTCATTACTAAACTCTTTAAAATGTCTTATTTTCAAAAGCTGCTGAATAAACCTTGATCAAATTTGACAGAAAGCATCCTGGCAGGTAGACTTTTCAAAAGTGTCCAAATGACAGAAAATTCACAGTTAAAAAATCTTTTGAATTACTTCTTCACCAGAACACTGTCTAGAAAGTGACCAAGTTCCACCAAAAGCATACTGGCATGAAGACCAAGTTCAACCAAAAGCATGAAGACCTTTCAAGTCTGTATAAATGATACCATCTAATATAGCCATTATTACTATAATCGGAAAAAGATTTAAATGACTTCTCCAAAAGCTCTGAATAGAATATGACAAACTTGACAGAAAGCATTGTGGCATGAAACCTTTATACAAATGATGGCATGAAACCTTTACACAAGTGATGACATGAAACCTTTATTCAAATGATGACATGAAACCTTTATACAAATGATGCCATGAAACCTTTATACAAATGATGCCATGAAACTTGACAGAAAGCATTGTGGCATGAAACCTTTATACAAATGATGGCATGAAACCTTTATACAAATGATGCCATGAAACTTGACAGAAAGCATTGTGGCATGAAACCTTTATACAAATGATGGCATGAAACCTTTATACAAATGATGACATGAAACCTTTATACAAATGATGGCATGAAACCCTTATACAAACGATGACATGAAACCTTTATACAAACGATGGCATGAAACCTTTACACAAGTGATGACATGAAACCTTTATTCAAATGATGACATGAAACCTTTATACAAATGATGACATGAAACCTTTATACAAATGATGCCATGAAACCTTTATACAAATGATGCCATGAAACTTGACAGAAAGCATTGTGGCATGAAACCTTTATACAAATGATGGCATGAAACCTTTATACAAATGATGCCATGAAACTTGACAGAAAGCATTGTGGCATGAAACCTTTATACAAATGATGACATGAAACCTTCATACAAATGATGACATGAAACCTTTATACAAATGATGACATGAAACCTTTATACAAATGATGACATGAAACCTTTATACAAATGATGGCAATCTGCCATAAAATATGGCTGACATTTTACTAAAAACAACCTTCAATATGTTCTAAATCACTGCTGCATACAAACTTTTTACCGAATTTAACAGAAGGTGCCCCAGATTTAATGCCTTTTAGATTTATACAAAAGATGCTGTCAAATATGGATGCTGTTACTAAAAGAATTAAGCATCTTAGACAGAAGTATCCTGGCATGTGGACCTATTATTGGACACATGCTGATGTGCAATCAAATATGGATGAAGATGCAAAAAGTAGAAACCTTGAAACATTTGTTTTCATATCATATGAAATCAACAACACGGGGGAAATTTCAACCAAAAGCATCCTACTGATGCAGACTTATTGACCAACTACTCTTGTTTTTCGCTTTTAGGCAAACGTCAGCCAAAACTGAGCGATCTTGTTTTAATTTTCAAGATGATAAACAGGTATAAAAGTCATCATTAATAAAATACAGGGCTAAACGATTCATTGCCTGGTGGCCTGAGTTACCCAAATTTTGGCTTATGACACCCTAGTCCGGCAACTAGATTTGTATGGCTATATTTTATAATAAAATTTTTATTACTGAGATAAAACTCAGTTTGCATGAACTGCTAAATGGTCTTTTGGTTGTTATTCACTAAGACACTCACTTTACATGTCGTTCACATCTCGTGTCTCCACGTGGGCTAAAATCTCGACTCAACCAACGTGTAAGTAAAAAATATTGCCAATAGTTTCCTGTGGGTCGGTGTTGCTTCCAGGGGTCTTCCAGCACTGAAAAATGGTGTTAAAAACCTAAAAATGAAACCAACCTTAGTTTTTATTGATGTGAGTGTTAATATTTACTAAAGATTTGATACCAAATTGGAAGAGTCAATAATGCTTAACAAGGTGACTGCCTGCTGTCACGTAGTGGTTCATGACTGGTTAATGCCAGATAGTACATTCTCTGTAACAGGTATGTAACTTTCTGACACTGTATAGGCCTATAGGGAATTGTAAAAACAAAATTACCAAAGGAAGAGACCGCAGGAACAGATTATCATTCAAGACAATCAGAATCTCATTAGCCACAATCAGAGACATGTACATCTATGCCACTAATGACAATTTGCCAGAAAGACATGGCCATACCTAAACTGGAAGTCATAACAGTTATTATTTCTGACATGCTTATTCCAAAGACGTCGGCTATTGGGTATGTACACACTACAACACTAAAGGATTTGTACCTTCATTTGTCAGGGAGAAAAAAACCTGTAAAGGACTTGTTCCTTGATTTGTCAGAAAATAACTTGAAATATATTGAATTTATGCTTCAATCCAGACGTCATGGGTATAAATTAATGAAGGTTATTTAAAAATGTATAACATTTCTTTATCATGATGGAAATGTGATTCAGCCCAGTGCCATAGAAGTCTGAAAAAGTGAGAAACCACATTCCATCAACCTGGTTGTTGAATTGGGAAAAGTGAATGATGCTCACTGCTCCACTATGTTGGACCTTTTTTTTTTTTATATATCTTTTTATTAACCTTCTTTCAGATAACTGGAACTGAAAACAAAGAAACGGGTAAATTAGCAGAAAGAGACACAGAATAAACCTTACGAGTACAACATATAATGTACTGCAACATTGAAAATTATTGAAACAGCTTTTTAAGACGAGATTCTGCTTGTTCACATTCCTTCTCATTTTAATTAGTTGTAAATTATTGATTAAAATATTAAATGTTATTTTATTAATTGTGTCATTATTTTAAGCGCTTGTGCATTTTATGTGCTTTATATCGAGATTTCTCTTCAATATCAGAAGCACAAGTATCATGGCTGTTACACATGCCATGTGTAAGAGCCATGACAAACAATCATATCCATTCATCAACAACAGAAACTATTAGAAATTTAATCTTCTTTTTGTTGCAATCCTTTGTATGTCATCAGACGTCAATAGTATCATATAGCTGGAACAGCTTTCAAGAAAAGAACTCGAAACTGAGGTTTTTACTCCATCGTTTGTCGCAAAAAATGTTAGTTTGTTTAATGGACCTAACCCATTATAATCTCAGTCAGAAAAGTACGTTTGATCGTGAAAGATGGATGTCTCCATGGTAACAGTGATTTAACAATGGGGGCGGGGGTGGGGGGCACGTATTTTTTTCCTCCAGATTAATGTATGTAGAATGCACCTATCAATGGATATCGTACTCCAGTGTGCTTCCTGCAAAGAATTTACATCGATTTGGTCAACCATTGCAACGACTGGCATAACGGTATCTTTCTGAAACAAGGATATCCTAAAGGAACAGAAACGTAAATCACCCTGATGGTTGTTTTTTTTGAATTTTTTTATTTTTACATTTGACTTGAGAGTACTCGTACGCTTTGAAATAAAAAAGTATAGATCGTTATTACTCCATCCTGCCATTGCATTTTGAATTAATCATCGTTTTTTTTAATCAGAACAGATGTCATCCATGCCTATTTGCAAAATGTGTTATTGTTGCACAACATGTGCTATGAGGTATTTTTGGTCTCGTTATTTACTGGAGTTTAGCTGCAACTCCGAAATGACCGCAATATCTTGCACCAAACCCATGAAAAATCTTCGTAATCATTTGGCAGTATGGACAATTTTTTTATATGGGATCTCTATTAGCGGCCATTGCATTAAAATATATTCAAATTTAATGTTCGTACAAAATTTAAACAGTGATGGTGATTTTTGATAGAAGTAGAAAGAAAAGAAAAACAAAAACGTCCGTATAATTAATACTTAATACCACCGGCGCAGTTGACATTGCTTTGTAATCACACTGTTAAAGCACGCTAGATTGGCGCCAAAAAAACTCCGTATGTATTGAGAAGAAACAATAATTTAATGAAGAACCTTCTATTTATTAGATTGTGTGTTATTTATATACGGGTATTTTGGGTGTGTGTGTTATTTATATACGGGTATTTTGGGTGTGTGTGTTATTTATATACGGGTATTTTGTGTGTGTGTGTGCGTGTGTGTGTGTTATTTATATACGGGTATTTTGGTGTGTGTGTTATTTATATACGGGTATTTTGGGTGTGTGTGTTATTTATGTACGGGTATTTTGGGTGTGGGTGTGTGTGTGTGTGTGCTATTTATATACGGGTATTTTGGGGTGTGTGTTATTTATATACGGGTATTTTGGGTGTGTGTGTGTGTGTGTGTGTGTGTGTGTGTGTGTGTTATTTATATACGGGTATTTTGGGTGTGTGTGTGTGTGTTATTTATATACGGGTATTTTGGTGTGTGTGTGTGTGTGTGTGTGTGTGTGTGTGTGTTATTTATATACGGGTATTTTGGGTGTGTGTGTGTGTGTGTGTGCTATTTATATACGGGTATTTTGGGTGTGTGTGTTATTTATATACGGGTATTTTGGGTGTGTGTGTTATTTATATACGGGTATTTTGGGCCTGTTTTTATTGCCTGATGGCAATGAGTACTTCTTTGTTCGACTGTCTTTCTACCATGGAATTAGAAAGAATTTATTATCATATTATGTACCTGTATCTTGTAATTAGAATGATGTGCCCGACAATATTCGACTCATTAGTGTTATACTATAAAATTTGAGTACTAGTCTCTCGCGAAGTAAAAAGAAAAGAAAAGAAAAAAAAAAACTTCAGTAGCAACACTTCAAGGAGTATTATTTTTTAAATTTTCATAAATGTTAATTTGAACTTTTTTGTTCTGTTTGATTCACAAAATCGAAAATCGTGAAATTAAGGTTGTGTAAATGGGCCGAACATTGCGTTTAAAGGACAAGGTTATTTGTATGTATTGGTTTGATGGTCTCAAACAGATCATAACTACAATTAACATGGTCACTTCACGCATAGTGTGTAGTGAGAGATGCAATTAGCAGGTGAACCTGAGATGTTGCACGTTAATTTATGTAGCAGTAAATACTATTTATGCTCTAGCCTGTGGGATCAAATTGTTGTAAGTAGGTAACTTCTTGTGGAATTGAATGGGGCGGAGGGGGAGGGAGCTTGAGTGTGTTACCGAGAAAGTGACCATAAGAAGCAGGGAGGGCGAACCCTACAACCTTTTTAGGAGGGTTATTTTTTAAAATTAAAACTTCCTACAAAAACGAAAGTACAAGGTCAATAACGTCAAACCGAAGTCTCTAACTGACCGAGACTTCTCTAATTGGTTTAGCTCATTTTTGTTATTGACGCTTTTGACGTCTGTGTTTCCGTTTAGTATGTGTGTTCGTTTACCCGTCGGACACTCAATTTTTGTCGTCGCCCTCCCTGCTGCTGTGTCTCTCAACCAAAAATTTTATCGAGACCTAGACGATATCGCGACCGAGGATCATGTAAATTTATCGTGATAAATCCGTGTGGGGTAGCTTGCACTTTTGAAAAGAAGTTTCTGAACTTAATCATATCCGTGTCCCTTGAACACTAAATCTAATGGATGTTTCTTAGTGTTGGGTATCGACTCCATTAAATACAACTAAAAGATTGCAGTTATCTCTGATCACTTTAGGTATTTGTGTATATCGCTGAGTAACATATATAACATCGGTGTTTTTGTGTCTGCCTCGGGAAAATATCCTAGCTGGATTTGATTGTTTGTTCAGCATCACATCGTCGTACACTACGAGATTATTAATATGTCCATCGAGATCATCCATCATATGGAGCTTCATCAATATCGGTGATAAAATCAATATTATTATCATCTTCATCTTCATCCAACGACTTAGCTTCTTCATTAAAATCTTTAAGCACACCGTAGCATCGCTGATCATCTACAGATGGTGCCAATAAACACAACTTATCCCACTTGAGCCACCTCGTTATCAGATTAAGCAACAACTGCGTCTTACCAGACCCAGATGGACCTATAATAATTGCTGTGATAGAATTTGGTAACACTGCATGATGCTTGATTGGCTCTTGCTTTCGTGTAGCTGAGAAGTCAATGACATCCATAGTTGTACAATTATAATAAATAATATGAATTTATATTGTGTTCGATGCAGAACATCCACCCCCACCAGTGGATTAATAACAATAACAAAAAAAAAAAAAAAATAAATAAATAAATAAAAAGCTTGCGCTTACAGGCAAGTGTGTAAAATGTGGTACAAGCAAATACAGATTTATTTCGTCTCGTACGAAGATAGGTGGTGATATCGCTGCTTCACTGGGTAAATTACCAGGAACTCCATGGGCTAAATACCCAGGAGAAAAACATCTTCGTGGATATAATTATTGTGGTCCTGGGACCCGACTTGATCCTACTTGACGAACGAGACCAACCAAGACCTGGAGAGTATCCAATAAATGCAATTGATCAAGCATGTCACATTCATGATGTCGCGTATAAAAATCCGGATTTACAACGATATGTTGCAGACGTGAAGTTGACACACACGTTAAAATCTTTAAAAAAATAAATCTCTCAGAGAATCATTAGCTAAATGGCTGGTAAGACCCGCGATGAAAGGTAAATTAGTGCAAGGGGCCAGTAATTAATCATAGATAACTATTATAATGGAATCGATTTATTATAGCCCAAGATGATATTGGAGGGGTAGAGAAGCGATTAGTAAACTTGCTGATGCAACAGGTGTTACACGTTCTGTTGCAGCAAATTGGTTAGCACGACAGGCAATATGGCAAATTTATCTACCACCACCTAAAACAATTCAGTATGCACATTATAATGTCAGCACTCCTAATGAAATTCATCAGGCAGACATTTTGTTTTTACTTCATGATACTATTAAAACTGGTAGACGTCAATCACGCACATACAAATACGCGTTAACTGTCGTTGACGTTGCAAGTAGATATAATGAAGCAGAACCACTATCAATAAAAACAGCAACTGAAGATGCATCTGCTTTTGAACGAATTTATCAACGAGGACCTTTGCGATGGCCACAGCTACTACAGGTTGATCCTGGCAAAGAATTTCTTGGTGCAGTATCATCTCTGATGAAAAACACATAACGTCAAAATCAGAGGAGGACACACCGCAATTCATCGCCATCAGGCAATCGTTGAGCGATTTAATCAACCACTTGCTGAGCGGTTATGTGGATATCAGTATGCGCAGGAAATATCCTTGAATAAAGTTCAGAAAGACAAAAGATCTCGTGAATGGGTTGCAAGACTACCAAGTGTGATAGCTGCGTTAAATAATGAAATTACTCGTGCAACTTCTATGAAACCCATCAGCGCGATCACGAAATAAATATACCAGTACAACGACCTGACTCTTTCTGAAACAACCAGTACTGGGTAATGTGACTGTAAGATATTTATATGAACCTGGTGTACTTGAAGGGGGTAAAATAAGAGCAACTGATCCTATTTGGAGTGTGACCACACATAAAATTTCCAGCGTCGTAAGATCCACGTGTAGACCTGCAATCTACAGACTAGATTCAACTGCTCCTCAAAGCGGATTTGTACGTGAACAATTACAAGTAATGCCTGAAGATATACAATTACCACCGCCTTCACTTCTATAAAAGCAGAACACTAGTACCCCTACGTCGATTACACTCAAGGCAGGTCAATATCACATTTTCGCGTGTGTGACCGAGATTACTATTAATTCTATCCACAGTGAATTGTCTTGGATTATTATTCGAATACTGCCACAACATTACTGTATTACAGCTCGCACAATGATTATTCTGTCGTTGTTTCAGTGTGATGATAAATTGAATATCAAGATCAAAGTCACGCTTATTATTTTTTGTCAGATCGCTGATAACCAGCTAATTTGTTCTTTACTATATCATCGCAATTGCTATCAGTAGTTTCCTGAGTCATTGTGCAGTCTATGATAACCATCCGTAGCTGAGACATTTTTCTGATTCGAGATACTGCTAGATAAACTAAATTTGACCATTCGATCCGATCATCGACAATCCAGATATTTGTATCAGAAATAGTTAATCCTTGTGACGAATGAATCGTTATAGCATATCCTAAAGTCCACGGAGACTTATCCATCGCTAATGCGTTCTCAAAGGCATTCACATCAGCAACAACAATATCGTTAAGAACGAGTTTTTGTTTCTCATTCGTTCCTGGAATATCAACCGTAATATTTTGTTTTCGTGTATCTGCTGGGCGATAACAAAGCGGCACTGGTAACTCTGAAAACTTTTCTTTATGTAACAGAAATAATTTCTCTTGAAGTGTATCGCGAATTATCTTTCGACTTGCAACTATCCAATCATCGGGTTTCCATAAATTCCAAAATTCATTCATCGTAGTCTCTGGAATTACTTCACGCATTATTTCACATTGAATTTTATCTGGCTGCAGTCTGATTAATCTTCTAAACTCCTTTAACGGTTCATCAATAGCTCTGTGATCGTCGGTTATTTCCTCGTAATAATCCACAAACATTTTCAGCCATTCTTGCGGAAATGATCCAACAAAAGGTGGTGGATGACCATGATCGCCACACATGATAATCGCAGTATTTCTCGTTAACAACCAATCAAGAAATATTTTTAATACTTCCAACGATACCGTACAAATTTAATCCCAAATAATAATCTTAGGGATATATTTATCACTCATTCGTTGTGAAGTCCATTCATCTCCCTTCCGTGGAAGAAACTATGATACGTACACGAATTAACTCCTCGTTCGTTCATTTCTCTGGCGAGTCTATGTGTAGGTGTAAAAACAATCATATGACAATTCCGAAATAATTCAATCCCACGCGTCGTTTTACCAGAACCTACAGGCCCTTTGAGATAAACAGTCTTATGTCTGGCCACAGGATCATATACCGATGGAGCCGATGAAAGTTTTGACATCTGTTTATTTTTGTAATTTATTTTCCTCAGATTCAACTTCGGCAGATTCAGAATGATTAAGTATCTTTTCTCGTTTTATTTTCCATTCGCCCCATTGATGCATCAGCGCCGATATGTAATTGTTTTAGCAATCCTGCGTATTTTTTTTTTATTGATTTAAAATAAATCTGTGGCGACTCTAACTGCGGTATCAGGATATCTATTCATCATCGATAATAAATTTGTCGAAACGTACGCGGGTATCGAAGATCTTAAATGAGTAAACTGTGGTGAGTCACCATCAGTGTAACTCACAATTGTACCTAATTTAGTTCCGTCTGATAAATTAACGTTATTCCGACTTATAAATGTGCTTCTCTCCGTTGTATCAGCAATTATAAAATCGAGTTCAGCTTCGTCTATAATTAATCCACAACAATGTCGTTTATGATCAATGATCCTCCTTGTGTAAATTTACCAATTATTTTCCTACCAAGATACTTTGCGAATTTATTCATAAAATCAGTTATACCAGGATTTTCATCAGGGGAATATTTCTTTTGCTGTGGTAACCAAACTTCTTTTTGCGGATTATATGATATAATTGCTTCACTTACTGTTAACGATATCAAAATTTCCGCATCAATCATATATCGCACTAAAACTATTGGAACACAACTTTTATTCTGAAAAATGTCTTCCAAACCAAACATAAACGATCGGATGGAGATTCCGTGCGAACTCAAATGGCTCAATGCATGCAAATCCAGTAAGGTCAAAATCTGGTAAGGGTTTGCTTATTGCAACTCTGATCATCTCGTGTGTTGGATGTCCAAATCTTTTGAAATAGTCAGAACATTCTCTCTGTATTCAAGAAAACGTGCAGGATAACATGCAGCCATATCAACCGATATAATATCTTTATAATCGTATTTAGTATTCCATAATCTAGCCCCGAGTGGCCGAGTGGTCTAAAGCGCTGTCCGTTACGGATCACTGCCATCTCACCTCTGTCTGCGTTGGTTCGAGTCTAAGATTTGGCGAATGTGGATATGTGAGAAAGCTTGCCAGTAGCTTCTCGTGGGTCGGTGGTTCTTTCCGCGGATTTCCCGGTTTCTTCCTCCACCATTAATACTGGCCGCCATGTATAGCCTATCGTGTGCTGAAAAATGGCGTTAAGCCGCACAACAACAACAACAACATATTCCATAATCTGCCATGTCCGTATTCGATACAACTCCGTTGGATATTTTCAAGAAATTCCAATCGTGCTGGTTTCCATGAATTTTCCTTCTGAGCAGCGTGATCGGCAACTGACGGAACGGTGAAACAACTACTGAGTAGTCGTTCGATAACATCAGTATCGTTCGTGTATTTCAACGCAAGATTTTTCATTTCGTCGTGGAGAGATTCTGCACGATGAATATCTCCATTAGGCCGTATAAACTGATCATAGTTCACAGATTCTGAACTCTGAAACAACCACACGGATACAGGGTCACTCTTACTGATATTTCTGATAAAATCAAACATATCACCGTTATAGAATTTAACAGTTCGATTTTGTGGAAATATTGTTATATCGGAAGTCCACGCGTGTGTTATGATCAATAATCTCTATCAAAGCTCCATTTTTTAATATTTCGATTCGTACAAAATCTCACCGGTTAATGTCTTCGCTTTTATTGGGAATCTTATTTTTTTTATTTTTTTTTGCAGTTCAGCAACATCTTTGATAAACGCACCAGTATCTTTAACTGTTTCTGCCTACTCATTTATTTTCTTACGTCTTAGATCCGTTAAACCGTTTCCTCCTTTAGCGTTTGTGAAATGTTCTGTAACTCGCTCAGCAACACAATTCTGGCGAGAAATTTTCATTGATAGAAGTTTATCGAAGTTAGGTTTATGATTCAGCGGATATATCGCATAAACAACTGCCGTCACAGGATATACTCGTTCATAATAAGGTCTATCAATTCCAGTCAGTATTGCTGGATTTGAATTTTTATTTAACTTGACAATATTTTTCAGTGTGGTGTAATCGAACAGGATCACGTTTGTCACAGATAATCCATGTGTCGTCGTCTGTCGCTACGATAAATTTTATTCTAAAAATATATTTTCGTGCAATGTCGAGATAATTAATAATTGTCGCTCCTCTCTTATCATTTATTGTAGCATCGACAACACCTTCGGTGTTGCTTATAACTCTGAATGTTGATCACACATGAGCTGCACCATCGTCGCGAAACTCTTTCTTGGCGTCACTGATATGATTGATTAGAATCTTATTCGTTAAATCAACCAGAGCTCGTGTTGGTAATTCAGAGGGTTAGTCTGTCGAGATCAAATCTGGCTTTAGAGGGTTTAATTGCAGATAATCTCGTAAATTCCTCCAT
>JAECUM010034300.1:0-10583 GCA_016617855.1 Megalonaias nervosa
TATATATATATATATGAATTACAAAGATATTAATGTTATTAATTTTACAATTGAAAAATTACAAAATGACGGATTAAAACTTTCTGATCAACTTAATCCTGAAAAAATTATTTGTGATTTTGAATCATTACAACAACGAAAATTTGAAAATAAATATAGATTACCATCTGATTACAGATTCATGAAGTTTATTTATCGATCGATGTTAGAATCCTTTGCAAAGGTCGATGACACACAAGTTGAACAATTCGTTTCACTCGATAACGCGATTGAAACATTAGATCAGAATTATCGCACGAATAAGAAACAAAAAATATTGTGAATAATTGTGTAAGACAATTGAGAAAGATTATGTCAGATCGTCAAACGATCAATTGTAAAACTGAAAGTGAAAGTAGTGACAGTGAAGGTAGCCGAGTAACTGTGGTAATGGCTAAACAAAACTCTTGGCAGAGTCTTTGACAGAGTCGAACTACAGTAAAACAATATTTATTTTTATTCAGGTAATAATATTTATTCAGATAATAATATTTATTCAAAATCATTTATTCAGATAATATTTATTTTTATTCTGATTATGATATTTATTCAGAATCATTTATTCAGATAATATTTATTTTTATTCTGACTATGATATTTATTCAGAATCATTTATTCAGATAATATTTATTTTTATTCTGATTATGATATTTATTCAGAATCATTTATTCAGATAATAAAATTTATTCTGATTATGATATTTATTCAGATAATAATATTGATTCTGATCATGATTTTTATTCAGATTCCGATTTATTTTTATTCTGATTATGATATTTATTCAGATAATAATATTTATATTTATTTTTATTCAGATGATAATATTTATTCAGATAATAATATTTATTCTGATAATGATATTTATTCAGATTCTGATTTACTCTGATTCTGATTCATTCACGATTTATTCAGATAATAATCTTTATATTTATTTTAATTCAGATAATAATATTTATTCTGATTATAAGATTTATTCAGATAATGATATTTAAATTGATTTTTATTCAATTAATAATATTTATTCAGATAATGATATTTATATTTATTTTTATTCAGATAATAATATTTCTTATGATTATGATATTTATTCAGATAATAATATTTATTCTTATTTTTATTCTGATTATGATATTTATTCAGATAATAATATTTATTCAGATAATACTATTTATTCTGATTATGATATTTATTCAGATAATAATATTTATATTTATTTTTATTTTTATTCAGATAATAATATTTATTATGATTAAGAGATTTATTCAGCTATTAATATTTATATTTATTTGTATTTAGATAATAATATTTATTGAGATATTGTCAATAATATTTATTGAGATATATTTATTCTATTTATATTTATTTTATTCAGATAATATTTATTCTGATTATGATATTTATTCAGATAATAATATTCATTCAGATAATATAATATTTATATTTATTTTTATTCAAATAATTCTATTTATTCTGATTATGATATTCATTCAGATAATAATATTTATATTTATTTTTATTCAGATAATAATATTTATTCTGATTATGATATTTATTCAGCTAATAATATGTATATTTATTTTTGTTCAGATAATAATATTTATTCAGATAATAAATTTATTCTGATTATGGTATTTATTCAGATTCTGATTTATTCTGATTGTGATTTATTCATGATTTATTCAGATAATAATATTTATATTTATTTTTATGCTGATTATGATTCATTCATGATTTATTCAGATAATAATATTCATATTTATTGTATTCTGCTAGTAATATTTATTTTATTCTGATAGTAATATTTATATTTATTTTTATTCTGATTATGATATTTATTCAGATAATAATATTTATTCTGATCATAATTTTTATTCTGATAATAATATTTATTCAGATTCTGATTATGATAATAATATTTATTTTATTCTGATTCTAATATTTATTCCGATAATAATATTTATTCTGATAATAATATTTATTCAGATTCTGATTATGACATTTATTCTGATAGTAATATTTATTTCATTCTGATAGTAATATTTATTTTATTCTGATAGTAATGTTTATTTTATTCTGATAATAATATTTATTTTATTCAGATAATAATATTTATTCTGATAGTAATACTTAGATTCTGATAATAATTTTTATTCTGATTCTGATAGTAATATTTATTTTATTCAGATTATAATATTTATTCAGATTATATTATTTTTTCTGATTCTGATAGTAGTATTTATTTTATTCAGATTATAATATTTATTTTCTTCTGATTATAATATTTATTCAGATTATAATATTTGCTCAGATTCTGATTATAATATTTATTCAAATTATAATATTTACTCAGATTCTGATTATAATATTTATTCAGATTATAATATTCATTTTATTCAGATTATAATATTTATTCTGATAGTAATTTATTTTATTCTCATTACAATATTTCTTCAGATAGTAATTTATTTTATTCTGATTATAATATTTATTCTTTTTGATAATAATATTTACTCAGATTCTGATTATAATATTTATTCAGATTATAATATTTATTCAAATTATGATATTTATTCAGATTCTAATAATAATATTTATTCTGATAATAATGCTTACTCAGATTCTGATTTATTTTCATTCTGATAATAATATTTATTCTGATAATAATATTTATAATAATAAATAATAATAAAAATAAAAATATCTGTGAATAAAAATAAAAAAAAATATTAATAAACTGAATAAAAATATTAATAATAAAAAAATAAAGAGTAGCGATGATGATCTGTCAACCATTCTACGGGGTCTCTTCATTGGCAGTAAATCCTTTACCATGAGGTCTTTAGTGTCCTTCCATTGATGCCTTTCTTATGGCGGTTATAGGGCACTATTTATTTTGTAAAAAGGCCTCTCTTATGGCCCACAGGTACCTCATGAGAATTTTTCTTCAGGCGACATTCTTTCTGAACGTCCTTGTGTGGCGCGGATCATGTATGGTCAACATTCAGAATCATGAGTGTTGTAGATACCAGAATGAATGACGAGCGAGGAAGGAAGATTATTTACTACCTTGATATTCATCAAGGCAATCAAAGATATTTTATTCTAATAAAATTTATTGTGCAGACAGACGAGGGCACTTGGATTATCCATGATAAACGTGACCATGTCCGCCTGACACAGTCAGTACACACTGGAAATAATATTGTCACGTTAAATAAAAATTCCAAACTAGGAGCGTTGACTAGTATTGACAAACCATATTATAAACGAGAGTATCCTGTGCCTGCAGTTGTTTATGCGTTATATCCGCTAAATAATAAACCCATGTCGATGATCCTAAACCGATGAAACTGTCCTTGACAGAGTCAAAGATAAATTATGCACCGGAGCAAATTACAGAACACTTCACAAACTCGATGCGTGGAAAAGGGTTAAAGGATTTACGACGTAAAAAAATAAATGCGTGGGTAGAAAAATATAAAGATACCAGAGCGGCTATCAGAGACGTTGCTGAGTTAAGTAAAAGATTGAAAATCCCAATAACAGTGAAAACACTAACCGGAGAGATTTTGTACGAATCTAAATATAAATCAAGAGGAGCTCCGATAAAGATTATTGATCATAACGCACATGCATGGACATCAGTCGTAACAATATTTGCACGAGATCAAACCGTTAAATTATATAATGATTATATCTTTGATTTTATCAGAAATATTGATAAGACTGACCCTGTATCCGAGTGGTTATTTCAGAGTTCAGAATCTGTGTATGATCAGTTTGTCCGTCCTAATGGAGAAATTTATCATGCAGAATCACTCCACGAAGACATTAAAAAAAAAATTGCATTAAAATATACTCCTGACAATATCTTCACGGAGTCAGAGGTTGAACAATTAATGAATAATTGTTTTACCGTTCCATCACTTGTTGCACATGCTGCTCAAAAGAAAAATTCATGGTCACCGACAAGATCGGAATTTCTTGTTGATGTCCAACATAGGTGTATCGAACACGGACACGGCGGATTGTGGAATACTGAATACGATTATAATGACGTTATATCACTTGATATGGTAGCATGCTATCCTGGAAGTTTTCTTGGATACGGAGAGTGTTCTGAATACTTTAAAAGATTTGGACATCCAACACACGAAATGACAAGAGTTGCGATAAATGGACCCTTACCAAATTTGACCTGAGTGGATTTGCCTGCATAGAGTCATTCGAGTTTACGAAAACTCTGCATCCGATTGTTTATATTTGGTGTGGAAGACATTTCTCAGAAAAAAAACTTTGGGATCCAATAGTACTATTACGATACATGCTTGATGTAGCAGTATTGATATCGTTGGTTGTAAGTGAAGCGATAATAACATATCGTCCGCAAAAACAAGTTTGGTTACCACAACCAAAGAAATATTCCCTCAGAGTCAGGTGATGAAAATCCTGATGCGATTGATTACGAAAATAAAGTTGCAATAGATCTCGGCAGAAAAATAATTGGTAAATTTACTCAAAGTGGCTCATGTGATCATAAACGACATTGTACAAAATTAATTATGGACGATGCTGATCTCGATTTTATAACTGTTGATGCAACAGAGAAAGGCACATTTTTTTGTCGAAGTAATGCTTATTTGTCAGACGGATCTAAATTAGGTACACTTGTGAGCTATATTGATGGTGAGTCACCGCAATTTACTCATTTAAGATCTTCGATGCTCGCGCATGTTTCGATAAATTTACTATCAATGATAAACAGATTTCCTCTGATTTCAGTTAGAGTCGCCACGGATTCATTTTATATAAATAAAAAATATACGGATTTGTTACAACCATTACTTGGCGTTAATGAATCCTGGGGTGAGTGGAGAATAAAACAAGAAAATATACCTGGTTATTCTGAATCCGCCGACGCTGAAATCAAGGAAATATATTACAAGAATAATAATCAAAATCATCACCACCATCTGTGTGTGATCTTGTAGCCACACATAAAGCCGTTTATCACAGTGAGTGTGGTGGTTCTGGTAAAACAACACGTGCGATTGAATTATTTTTAAACAACTCTTCAGATATGATTGTTTTGAGATCAACGCACAGACTCGCCAGAGAAATGAATGAACGTGGAGAAAATCTCAAACTTATCACAGCTTTTTCAGATGGTGTGGAGACGAATGGACTCCCTAACGAATGGGTGAAAAATACGTTACGGGAATTATTATCTGGTATGAAATTTGTACGGTATTGCTGGAAGTATTAAAAATATTTTTTGATTGGTTATTGACGAAAAATACTGCTTTGATAATGTGTGGTGATCATGGACAACCGCCACCTTTTGTTGGACAGTCTCCGCACGAATTGTTAAAAACATTTGTAGATTATTTTGAGGAAATAACTGATGACCAGGAAGCTATTGATGAACCATTAAAATAATTTAAAATGCTAATCAGACGGAAGCCAGATGAAATGCAGTGTGAGATAAGGCGTGAAATACTTCCAGAAACTCTTATGAACGATTTTTGGAATTAATGGAGGCATGTTGATTTGATAGTCGCAAGTAGAAAGATAGTTCGTGATACACTGCAAGAGAAATTATTTCTGTTACACAAGGAAAGAGTTTCAAATCTACCTGTACCATTGTGTCATCGCCCAGCGGATACGCGACGACAGAATATTAAAGTTGAAATTCCAGGAATTAATGAGAAGCAAAATCTTGTACTAAATGATATTGTTTTAGTTCCTGTTGATGTTGTTGAGAGCTCGTTAACGCCTGACGGAATCAGGGATAAAACTCCGTGGACACTAGGATACGCTATAACGATTCATTCGTCACAAGGATTAACTATTTCTGATACAAATATCTGGACTACTGATGATCAGATCGAATGGTCAAATTTAGTCTATCTCGAAGTGTCTGGAGTCAGAAGAATATCTCAACTACGAAGGGTTGTCATCGACCATGATGATGTAGTCGCTGACGATGTCAGCGACGAAGTTGTAAAAAACATTATCTGGTTATAATAAATGTGACAAAAAAAACAACAACGAAAAAACGCGATTTTGATATTGATACTGAATTTATTGAGACACTGAAACAACGACAGAATAATCAAGTTGTAACAGTAATGATGTGGCAGTATTCGAATAATAATCCGAGACAATTCACTGTAGATAGAATTAATAGTAGCCTTGGTCACACACGCAAAATGTGATGCTGACCTGTCTTGAGTGCAATGGACGTCGAGGAGCCAGTTTACAAAAGTGAAAGCGGTGGTATTTTTGTGTCTTCAGAAATTACTTGTAATTGTTCACGTACAAATCCAGGCCGAGGAGCAGTTGAATCGAACCTGTAGATTGCAGGTCTACCCGTCGATCTAACCATGCTAGACATTTTATGTGTAGTCACACTCCAGATAGGATCAGTTGCTCTTTTTGTACCCCCTTCAAGTTCACCAGGTTCATATAAATATCTTACAGTCACATTACATGGTATTGGTTGTTTTGAAAAGTCATGTCGTTGTATTGGTATATGTTTTTATGTAATTGCATTAATGGTTTTCATGGCAGTTGCACGAGTAATTTCATTATTTAACGCAGCTATCACATTTGGTAATCTTGCAACCCATTCACGAGATCTCTTGTCTGCCTGAACTATTTCCTTCGCATACTGGTATCCAAATAACCGCTCAGCAAGTGTTCGATTAAATCGTTCAACGATTGCCTGATCGCGATGAATTGAAGTGTGTCCTCCTCTGATTTTGACATTATGGTTTGTCATAAGAGATGATACTACACCAAGAAATTCTTTGTCAGGATCAACCTGGAATAGTTGTGGCTATCGTAGACCACCACGTTGATAAATTCGTTCAAACGCGGATGCAACTTCAGTTGCTGTTTTTGCTGATAGTGGTTCTGCTTCTTTATATCTACTTGCAACATCAACAATAGTTAACGCGTATTTGTATGTGCGTGATTGACGTCTACCAATTTTAATAGTATCATGTGGTAAAAACAAAACATCTTCTTGATGAACTTCATTGGGAACACTGACATCAAAATGTGCGTACTAAATTTTTGTAGGTGGTGGTAGATAGATTTGCCATATTGACTGTCGTCCTAACCAATTTGCAGCAACATAACGTGAAACATTTGCTGCATCAGCAAGTTTACTAATCGCTGCTCTGCCGCTTCAATATCCCTTTGGACTATAATAAACCGATTCCATTATGATAATAATCAGTTGATTAATTACCGGCCCCAGCAGCAGGCAGGGTGAACAGACCACTTTGTACGAGACCTTATTTTACAAAAATAAAGGTTCCTACAGGGGCTGAAAAAAAGGTCAATAACACTAAACCGAACCTCCTAACTTTTATTATTACCGTATAGTTTGATAAACGAATAATAAATTGTTTGGGTTAGCTCATTTTTGTTATTTTAGTTTTGAACTTTTTGTTTTTTCTGTTATAATGCGTTTAGTTTGCTCGGCGGGTCACTCAATTTTTGTCATTCACCCTGCCTGCTGCTGTAATTAACCAAAGATTTTATCTAGACCTATACGATATCTAGATCTTGGATCATGTAAATTTATTGTTATAAATCCAAACGGAACAGCTTGTGCTTGAGCAAAAAAGTTTTTGAATTTCATCATATCCATATCCCCTGAACACCAAGTATAATAAATATTCTGTAAAGTATAATTATCTACTCCATTAAACATTACTAAAATATTGCAGTTGTCTCTGATCACTTTCGGTATTTGTGTATATCGTTGTGTAACATAAATCACGTCCGTGTTTTTATGTCTACCTCGAGAAAATATTCTAGCTGGATTTGTTTGTCTGTCCAACATAACGTCATCGTACACCACTAAATTATTAATAAATCCATCTAGGTAATCTACAGATGGAGCCTCATCAATATCGGTGATAAAGTCAACAACATCATCACCGTCTTCATTCAGCAATTTTGCATTTTCATTAAAATCTTTAAGTACCTCGTAACAGTGTTGATCATCTACAGATGGTGCTACTAAATACAATTTACTCCATTTTAAACATCGCATTATTAAATTTAATCATAATTGTGTTTTACCCGATCCAGATGGACCTATTATAATCATTCTTATCGAATTTGGTAATGCTGGATGATGCTTCACTGGCTCCTGTTTTCGTGTCGCCGAAAAGTCAATTATATCCATATAATAAATAATATGAGTCTATATTGTGTTCGGTGTAGGACGTCTACACCCACTGCTGAATTAACTACAATAACAACAAAAAATAAACGACGTGCTCTGACGGGCAAATGCGTTAAATGTGGCACGAAGAAATACAAATTTGTCAAAACAAAGACAGGTGGAGATATTGCCGCTTTATTAGGAAAATTACCAGGAACTCCGTGGGCTAAATACCCCGGTGAGAAACATCTTCCTGGGTATAATTATTGCGGTCCTGGAACTCGACTTGATATCCGACTTGATAATCAAGATCAACCAAGACCAGGAGAGCATCCAGTAAATAAGATTGATAAAGCATGTCATGTTCATGATGTTGCGTATAAAAGTAAAGATTTACAACAAAGGCATCTCGCAGATGTAAAATTGATTCATGCATTAAATTCTATACCTAATAAATCTGTCAGAGATAAATTAGCTAGTTTTCTAGTAAAATCTGCCATGAAAGGTAAAATAATGCTAGGGGCTGGTAATTAATTATATAAATATTATAATGGAATCCATTTATTATAGCCCAAGAGGATATTGGAGAGGCAGATCAGCGATTACTAAATTATCTGAAGCAGCAAAAGTCTCACGTTCTGTTGCTGCAGCGTGGTTAGCACGACAGGCAATATGGCAAATTTATCTACCACCACCTAAAAAAATTCAATATGCACATTTTGATGTCAGCGTCCCTAATGAGGTTCATCAAGCAGATATTTTATTTTACCACACGATACCATTAAAATTGGTAAACGTCAGTCGCGCACATACAAATACGCATTAACTGTCGTTGACGTTGCAAGTAGATATAAAGAAGCTGAACCATTATCAACAAAGACAGCGTTTGAAGTTTCATCTGCGTTTGAACGAATTTATCAGCGAGGACCTTTGCGATGGCCACAGTTATTACAGGTTGATCCTGGCAAAGAATTTCTTGGTACAGTATTATCGTTGATGAAAAAACATAACGTTAAAATCAGACGCGGACATACTGAAATTCATCGTGATCAGGCAATCGTTGAACGATTTAATCGAACACTTGCTGAGCGGTTATTTGGATACCAATATGCAAAAGAAATATCTACTGACTTTAAATCCGTTGAGAGATCTCGTGAATGGGTTGCGAGGTTACCAAGTGTGATAGCTGCATTAAATAATGAAATTACTAGTTCAACTTCCATGAAACCTTCTATTGCGATCACAAAAAAATATATACCCCGTAGCAATGACATACATCAACCTCAACCAGTATTAGGTAATGTAACTGTAAGATATTTATATGAACCTGGCGAACTTGAAGGTGGTAAAAAAACAGCAACTGATCCTATCTGGAGCGTGACTACACATACAATTTCTAGTGTAGTTAGATCTACTGGTAGACCTCCAATCTACAGATTAGATTCTACAGCCCCTCAACGTGGATTTGTACGTGAACAATTACAAGTAATTCCTAAAGACACACAATTACCACCACATACAATTACATAACCAGAACCTCTACGTCGATTACATTCAAGACAGGTCAGCATCACATTATCACGTGTATGACCAAGATCACTAATAATTCTGTCTACGGTAAATTGTCTTGGATTATTATTCGAATATTGCCATAACATATTACAGTTACAACTTGCACAATTATTATTCTGTTGTGTTTTTAGTTTTATAATAAATTCAGTATCAATATCAAAGTCACGCTTATTTTTTTTATCACACTACTTATAACCAGATAGTTTTTTTCTTATTACGTCATTATTAACAGTTTGATTATTATTTTCTATAAAATTCATAATAACCCTATGTAGTTGAGATATTCTTCTGACCCTAGAAACTGCGAGATAAACTAAATTCGACCATTCGATCCGATCATCTATAATCCAAATATTTGTATCAGAAATAGTTAACCCCTGTGATGAGTGAATAGTTATAGCGTATCCTAACATCCACGGTGATTTATTCATATTCAGCGCATTCTCAACATTATTAATATCGACTAAAATAATATCATTCAAGACAAGATTCTGTACTCGGACACTTTCAGTGTCTCCACCAGGAATTTCAACATCAATATTCTGTCGTCGAGTATCTGCTGGGCGATAACATAATGGTACCGGTAGATCTGAAAACTTTTCTTTATGTAACATAAATAATTTATCCTGTAGTTCATCACGAACTATCTTTCTACTTGCAACTATTAAATCAGTGGGATTCCATAAATTTAGAAAATCACTCATAGAAGTCTCTGGAATTACTCCTCGCATTGTTTCACATTGTACTCTGTCTGGTTGTAGTCTAATTAATCTTTTAAACTCCTTCA
>JAECUM010034301.1:0-59919 GCA_016617855.1 Megalonaias nervosa
ATATATATATATATATATCCAATTGAGTATATATAGCCCACACACATTCCTTGTTATGTTCTTGTTGATTGAGTCATATTACAGCCGTATTTATGACATTGTTAAATACAACTTCAACGTTTATTCTCACCTTTCAGCTTTATTTTTTTTTTCCTCGAAAAGCATTTGACTCTTATGTGGTGAAAGGCATAATATAGGTAATAGTTATATAGAGTTTTTCGTTAAGCTCGCATACATCGTCGATTTATATTTTACTCTTTGTCAACAAATAAAGAAACAATCTATGCGATTGTATTGTGGGTTTACCTTATGAGTGAATTAAAGAAATGTATTGTCAATGTCCAGTACACACTGATTACGCACTTTAATTACTAAAATGTTCCCTTCTGCAATAGTAGATGTCAGATCTGTCTCTAAATTGTGTGCTGCTGTAACATTAAGTCAGTTTCCTCACTAAATACCTAGCTACTGCAGAAAAAATGTTCGGCTTCTTGACTAAAATATTTTAATGCAGCAAAAAAGCGGTTTTGCAGTAAGATGTGTACCACTGCACCCGTTAAAGACATTGTCTTTACTAAATGTCAAATTCAGTTTCATCAAGTCGTGCGCTGTTGTAACAATAAGAGTCAGTTTTTGCAACAATAATACGCAGTTTCTTTACTAAACTGTCCGCCACTCTTGCAGAAGAGATCACTTTTTTCACTAACATGTGTGCTACTGCAGTAATCCAAGTAAGTTATGGACTGAAATGGTTGCTATTCAAACCGTTAAAGCCGGTTTCTCCACTAAAACGCACCGGTTACGCACATTGCAGGCAGCAGAATTTGACCGTTGCAATAACACCAGTTTAGCAAAGAAACTGAGTTTAATTGTTGGGGTAGTGGAATATTTATTGACACAATACTGATTTGTATTGTTGCAGGAAACACAATTTAGTGAACGCCCTGACTAATATTGTTGCCGTAGCACACTATTAAGTGACGAAAGCGATTCTTACTGTTAAAGTATCATAAAATATAGTGAGGAAACTCCCTTTGATGTTTCGACAGCATACATTGTAGATCAATGGGTTCTGAATAGTAGATCTCTGGGCGATGGTCACTGCAATAGTGCTTTAGAGTAAACAACGGAGCGATGGTCAGTCAAAGTACATGTTAAACCTATGGACATAACTGACACTGCATTTCCGATCTTGAAGTTATAATCGACATACATTTTTAACATTGATACTGTTTGATTCTCAAGCGACATCTTATACAATTCTCGTATGTCCATTCCCAAACCTGAGTTGGCAGTAATATAAGCAGAATACGAACTTGGCAGGTTTGGAAAAATATTCTGAGATAACTCAGTACATATAAATTATGTGTGATCTCATTTGTTCACACGTCCACGTAGGTGTATGAATGTAAAAAGCAAACATGTTTTTCTTCCATACATTTAACATGAATTGTTAATTTACAGGATAAGTGGAATCCACACAAAATCCTGAAAAAGTATTCCATATTACATCCAATATAGAGGTTTACCCCAAATGAAACTCACGATGAACACACTTGCAAGGTATTTGCTTTTGCTTTGCAAATATATTCAGCGGAAAACCTTAGCGTGAGAAGTTTGCTATTCTCTGAGAGTGCAAAACATTAAAAATGTCGCAGAAATCTTTGAGATTTTGTTTCACAGTGCGAGATATGATAGAATTGTTTCTTTTGAATTAAAAAGGCTCTGAATGTAATATATATATATATATATATATATATATATATATATATATATATATATATATATATATATATATATATATATATATATATATATATATATGAAGAGTATACTTTGTGTCTAAATTGCATGTGTTATGAATATTTAACATTTGTATGTAAGAGAAATAATAAATAGATTACAGATTGTTTCATTATTATGAGAGGCTCACCAGACATTAGTGGGTCAGTGGACATTTTACAATTTGAAAGAGTTTTATATGAGATTATTAAATAGACATAGTTAAATGAATTGATCGTAACAGAGAGAGGTGTTGTTATTAATATTGTTAAAATCTACTGGTATTTATGTTCTATTTTATCGCAACTATCACCTGATAATAGCATTAATGAACGTGTGAATCCAGCTAACATCTTCCACCCCATTGATAGGTCTCTTTGAACTTCAAACATATACAATGGATAACATTTATTCAGTTATAAAGTTTGAAAATTCAGATCATATCATTTTTGTCAGAGCATGAAAGTGTGGCAAACATGCAATTAAAAAGAGAGGGCTGTGGATAAGATGGACTCTCTAGAATGCCCCTTAATATATCGAGGTCCAGGGTAGATGGAAATGCCCTGATGTAACTCCTACACGAAAATACAGTTATTTTATACGAAATTATTTTGTACAGCTATGTGTTTCTCCCATTAGGTAAATCTTTAGTCACACTTAACAACGCATTATCATATATGAACAGGATAATCTAAATACCACCGGTCCTCCATGAACCTTAATTATACCAACATTCGGAGTGTATGACTTCCCTCAAATCCTTCTGTGTCCAAAATTCGAAGTGCTAATTTAAAGTGCGTTTGTGGATTTTGTACGATGTCTCAAGTATGCAAATTGTGCATAATCCTTTTGTGTCCAACATTCGAAGTGTTAATTTAAAGTGCGTTAGTGGATTTTGTACGATGTCTCAAGTATGCAAATTGAGCGTAATACACACAAGGAAGGTCAGGCAGAAATGCATATTACATTTCACTAGCGATAAAGAAGATCTCATAGATTTTGCAGCGGTTACATATAATCATCATAATCCACAACTGATCAAGAAACTGTTTCTTAAAGAACGTACTTGCAATTTTTATTTATAAATTGGCGTGATAATAAGCAATACATTTTTTTTTATTTTATAAAAGACATACTTTTTATATTCTGCCTTTGCACTGAGCTGAATGATTGCCTGTTGAAAATGATGACTCATACGGCATGCGTCATTTCCCTTGTGGACACAGAAAGCATGTATACAAATTGTAGTAAAGCTTCTGTGGAAAAATGTGCCACATAATCATATCGTTGTGTTTCTTGTTGGATTTTTATTTTTATATTTTACTTTTTTGCCTTTTCGGTTAAATAATAAAGCAATAGGCACAGATAAATGGTGAATATTCAAAACGATACTCTTTGGTTCACCGTTACTTCAATATGATGTGTTTCATGGATGTTAACTTGATTTCCTTTGTTTTTAAATACATGATGTCAACAGTTTCGTGTAGTATGTCATTTGAGTCTTCAATACATATCCTGTTTCTTTATTCAGCCGAACGTTTAATTTATTTACGTATGCAGCTAACAAATTAAGACAATATGCAATGTGCATAAATACACTGGAATATGTCTATCATTTGAAAATTTTAATACTGTTAAATCTGGATATGTAGGGTATAAATTTCTGTAGAAAATACGCGTATACGAGCACATCAGAATTTTAAATAATATGCTCATATATGTTTGTGAAAGATCACAAGTACAAGTCATACAATTGCTCTTCTTATGGTATCTCAGGTCTTAGCGCTAGAACGTTTCTATTTATTTTGGTATACCCTTTTCTGTGCCCTCCAGTATTTGCAGCCGGGTCATCTTGATTGTTCCCCTCCAATCATCTGTTCAGCCATCTACTGTCTGTCCGTAAAATCCACCTGTCAATTCCATGAATCTTCATTGCAGTCTAATTAATTGATTGTATTTATTTATTTTTTAAACATTTTTTACATTTTGCTTTTGACATTTTTTCACATTGTCAGCACTACTAAATATCAATAGTTCAGATTAACAAATGAAACTGAATACGTCTGTTTGCTACATGTTAGTGATGTACATAGATTTTCAGGTCATTGTCAAAGTATTTAATTATCTGTACAAGTGTCTAAACTTCGCGGACTGATTATGTTTTTAACGAAATTCTTTTCACTATTGATTCAACCTCATTTTAGGTAGCTAACATACATGCGTATTTCCATTTTTTTTTTATTTTTTTTTTTTGTGTTTTTTTTATGTTGGGGCAATTAGAATGTTCTATATGAATATTTGCATTGTGGACATGGGTGTTTTACAAACAGAAGTGTTGCTTTTACTTGTCACTGATATCAGTTTGACTTGTTTTGATCACCCATCTATATGTAATAAAGATGTTTAAAAACATATTTGAACTAATATATAAAACAAATATGTGAATTATTCAAAGAGCATTCGAACTAATAGTTCCACCATTTGTTCTAATCTCTCGCGTAATGAAGATCTGCTGCATTTCTATGAAAATTCTGGATTGATTGCTTTCAATAAAATTAAGCTATCTTCATAAGTGTAACCAAATCAAATCAATACCTTTTGAACTTTTAAATTTCAAGTTGATACACTTTATTTGGTGTATTGAAATTTTGTTAGTATATGCACTCACTGGAACTATGATATAGCTAAACTGTCAGTTGCAAAACAATAAAGATATGACGAACTTGCACTGCCAATGAGGTTAACTGATAATGTATAAATCTTAATGAGACGTATTGTCCGAAACCTTATTTAAGTTGTGGTGTATCCCCGCATAGTTCTCACCCAAGAACGTATATCGACTCTTCATATTAGGGGTCTTTTTCCACATAATTTGCTACTTCAGTTATCACTGAGCTTAACAAGTGGTGATTGGCAATGCAATTGAGTTATGTTTATCCACTAGTGCGAGAATACCTATAGCATAAATACGACTTAAATATTGTCGTTTGATCTTTCAGATAAGTTTGCAGTGACAATGAGGTGACCCAATATCACATTCCTGGCCAGTAAAGTTAATAAGAACTCCATACTCATACATGTCAAACATTCATGGAAAGGAAACACTGAACCTGAACAAAAAGATGGTAGCAATTATGATTAAAGAAACTAGCAAAAATGTCAAGAATGTATTGCATGTTCTGTAATTTGAGCTTGACAATAATATCAAAGGTTAAACGCCACAATAAAATTATCTCCTTGCATGACTGTTAGTCTTTTGTCTTTCTGTTTTGTTTTGTTGTTGTTGTTGTTTGATTTTTAGGGGGTGTTGCTTTGTTTTGTTTTGTTTTCCTCTTGTTTTTCAAAACATAGTTCTGTTTGCAAAAGTAGCTTATTTTTATTTAATTCATTTTATTTAATTCATTTTTTTGGAATTATAATTAGATCCGTGTCTTGGAACTGCCTATTGTTGAGCCATGTATGGTCACAGTGTTCCATTGCAGTAATCGTATTTTAGCCGAAACATTCAAATGTGTTTTCAACTGGAAGGATGTGAGACAACTTTATTTGATGTATATTGTGAGAAAAAAAGAAGCTTAGCACGATGGGTTTGTAAGTCATTTTTATATCACGCACTTAAATCATTCCACTGAAGCATTAGCTCTTTTTCTGTCGATTTCTCTTGTTTTTACGCCGTATCATCGCATTGAAGTATTTCCATGGCTTTTTGGTAAACAAATCGAGAAATATTTTGCAGAAAATCGACGAGGTGTTTCGACTGCACTAAAATTAACCTTTCTCTTCCCCTTTGGCTGCGTGCACTCTGTACTGGTCTTCTGTCATTCCTTATGCTAAAGTACAGCATTAGCTACAGACGGGCCGGGGACAAGGCATCTAGCATGAATGCTGTCACAAGTTCCACATTGAAATGATCTATAGGATGGGAATGATGCAGAAGGAAATGCCGGTGATAATACCGGCAAAAACTGATGAAAAGGTGATAAGATATGCGAAATTTGTCATTTTCCTGTGATAGAATATTCGCAACAGCATCAGCAGTAATCGAGCTATCACTATCAGTACAAGAAAGTATCCAGACCTTTTTGTTGCAACATACGCCCTGACTGAATTGTTATACACAGTCTGACTGGTTGGAGACAATGAGAAATTAAGTGGGCCTATATGATGACAATGGTTCTGCTATTCAATAGGATTAACAATGTGGGTCTGTATGGCGTAACGTAATAAATTATCTAGTTATAATGCGTGAAGCCAGGGAGGGTTTTCTAACTTTCAATCAGAATAAATTACAAGTGACATCACTTTCAACAGATAGACACGAGTGTACCAGAGCAGAGACAGTGTAACTATAGTATTACATGACTGAAAGAAATACATGTAGGGTGACAAAACGTAAAGTTGTAACAAACTGACCCCCACTCCCACTCCCACAAATCTGCTTCACTTGACACTTGATGATTTTGCAACAAAACTTTCTGCCAGTGTGTATCAGACAACACTATATAAACATTCAGTGAGAAAATCAAATCTAGAATGATGAAAAGGAAACTACCAAATCCTTTGTGAAGGAGACATTAGTCGCACTTTAACTCCTCTTTAAACTTACCAATAAGTATGTATAGCAGGTTGGATCCACCAGCTGATTCACGACTGGAAGGGTGCACGCGACTCGAATAATCTTGGATGCGACACTTGGACACAAGGGGTGACTGATTCTGCCACAGGCGTCCTGTGTGTGTGTGTGTGATTGATGTAAGAAAACAAGAACGTTGTTTTCTTGAAATATAAACTTGACACAGCATTAAAGAAAAAACTTGAACTGTGAATATTTTGTTGTACCATCAAATAAACTTTGTTTAGTTTTAAGATTGAAGAAATCATGAATTGTGTCTTTTAATATAGATAAGCAGCAGGGAGGGCGAACAGACCAATTTGCGTAGAGACCTTATTTTTGTAAAATAAAGGTTCCTACGAAGCTGAAAAATACCGTCAATAACGTTTAGACCAAAAAATATCGCCAATAACGTTTAAACCAAAAAATTCTCTAATTGGGTAAGATTATTTTTGAATTTTTCTTCAAATTTTTATGCGATTTCATTTACGCGTTGGTCACTCAGTATTGGTCGTTCGCCCTCCCTGCTGCTATAAATTAACCAAAGATTTTATCCAGACCTATACGGTACCTTGATCTTGGGTCATGTAAATTTATTGTTGTAAATCCGAATGGAACAGCTTGTGCTTTTGAAAAGAAGTTTTTGAACTTCATTATATCCATATCCCCTGAACACCAAGTATAATAAATATTCTGTAAAGTATAATTATCTACTCCATTAAACATTACTAAAATATTACAGTTATCTCTGATCACTTTTGGAATTTGTGTATATCGCTGAGTAACATAAATCACGTCAGTATGTCTACCTCGAGAAAATATCCGAGCTGGATTTGATTGTTTATCTAACATAATATCGTCATATACTACGAGGTTATTAATAAATCCATCTAGGTCATCTACAGATGGGGCTTCATCAATATCGGTAATAAAGTCAACAACATCATTACCGTCTTCATTCAGCAATTTTGCATTTTCATTAAAATCTTTAAGTACTTCGTAACACCGTTGATCATCTACAGATGGCGCTACCAAATATAATTTACCCCACTTCAGCCATCTCATTATTAGATTAAGTAATAATTGTGTTTTGCCTGATCCAGATGGGCCTATTAGAATCATTCTGACAGAATTTGGTAGTGCTGGATGGTGCCTTACTGGTTCTTGTTTTCGTGTCCCTGAGAAGTCAATTATATCCATATAATAAATAATATGAATTTATATTGTGTTCGATGTAAACTTCCTACACCCACTGCTGAATTAACAACGATAACAACGAAAAATAAACGACGTGCAATTACAGGCAAGTGTGTGAAATGTGGTACAAAAAAATACAAATTTATTTCATCAAAGACAGGTGGGGATATTGCTGCTTCGTTAGGAAAATTACCAGGATTACCATGGGCCAAATAGCCCGGTGAGAAACATCTTCCCGGATATAATTACTGTGGTCCTGGAACTCGACTTGATGTCCGACTTGATGATCAAGATCAACCAAGACCCGGAGAGTATCCAGTAAATAAGATTGATCAAGCATGTCATGTTCATGATGTTGCTTATAAAAGTAGAGATTTGCAGCAGCGGCATCTCGCAGATGTGAAATTGATTCATGCGCTAAATGCTATATCTAATAAATCTCTCAGAGAAAAACTAGCCAGTTTTCTAGTAAAATCTGCTATGAAAAGTAAAATAATGCTCGGGGCTGGTAATTAATTATATAACTATTATAATGGAATCCGTTTATTATTCGCCGAGAGGATATTGGAGAGGTAAAGCAGCAATCAGTAAACTTGCTGAAGCAGCAAAAGTTTCACGTAATGTTGCTGCATCATGGTTAGCACGACAGGCAATATGGCAAATCTATCTACCACCACCTAAAAAAATACATTACGCACATTTTGATGTCAGTATCCCCAATGAATTTCATCAAGCAGATATTTTGTTTTTACCACACGATACTGTTAAAACACGTGGACGAAAATCACGCACGTACAAATACGCATTGACTGTTGTTGACGTTGCAAGTAGATATAAAGAAGCGGAACCATTATCAACAAAGACAGCATCTGAAGTTGCATCTGCGTTTGAGCGAATTTATCAACGTGGTGGTCTACGATGGCCACAGTTATTACAAGTTGATCCTGGCAAAGAATTTCTTGGTGCAGTATTATCTTTGATGAAGCGACATAACGTTAAAATCAGACGAGGACATACTGAAATTCATCGTGATCAAGCAATTGTTGAACGATTTAATCGAACACTTGCTGAGCGGTTATTCGGATATCAATACGCAAAGGAAATATCTACTGATTTTAAGTCGGGTGAGCGATCTCGTGAATGGGTTGCAAGGTTACCAAGTGTGATATCTGCATTAAATAATGAAATTACTCGTGCAACTTCCATGAAACCTTCTAATGCAATAACAAAAAAATATATACCCCGTAGCGATAACGTACAACGCCGTGAACAACCAGTATTAGGTAATGTAACTGTGAGATATTTATACGAACCAGGGGAGCTTGAGGGTGGGAAAAAAGAGCTACTGACCCTATCTGGAGCGTGACTACACATACAATTTCTAGCGTAGTTAGATCCACTGGAAGACCTGCCATATACAGACTAGATTCTACTGCCCCTCAGCGTGGATTTGTACGTGAACAATTACAAGTAATTCCTGCAGATACAGAATTACCACCACGTTCACTTATGTAAATTAGAACCCCGGCGTCGATTACATTCAAGACAGGTTAGCATCACATTTTCACGTGTATGACCATGATCACTATTAATTCTGTCTACGGTAAATTGTCTTGGATTATTATTCGAATACTGCCATAGCATCTTACAGTTACAACTTGCACAATGATTATTCTGTAGTTGTTTTAGTGTTATAACAAATTCAGTATCAATATCAAAATCACGCTTATTTTTTTTGTCACATTGTTTATATCCCACTTATTTTTTATTTATTACAGCAGCGTCATTAGTAATTTCCTCAGTTATCACGTAATCTATAATAACCCTATGTAGTTGAGTTATTCTTCTAACACGAGATACTGCAAGACAGACTAAGTTTGACCATTCGATACGATCATCTACAATCCAGATATTTGTATCAGAGATAGTTAATCCCTGTGACGAATGAATCGTTATAGCGTATCCTAACATCCACGGTGATTTTTCCATGTTTAATGCGCTCTCAACAACATCAATGGCAACCAAAACAATGTCATTCAGTACAAGATTTTGTACTCGGACATTTTCAGCGTCTCCACCTGGTATTTCAACTTCAATATTCTGTCGTCGAGTATCTGCTGGGCGATAACACAAAGGTACAGGTAACGTTGGAAACTTTTCTTTATGTAACGTAAATAATTTCTTTTGCAGTTCATCACGAACTATCTTTCTACTTGCGACTATCAAATCAGCAGGCTTCCATAAAGTCCAAAAATCATTCATAGTTGTCTCTGGAATTACTTTACGCATAATCTCACATTGTATTTTATCTGGCTGTAGTCTGATTAATCTTTTAAGTTCTTTCAGCGGCTCATCAATAGCTCTATGGTCATCATGTATTTCTTCATAATAATCTACATTATTCTTTAGCCATTCATGTGGAGACTGTCCAACAAAGGGTGGTGGTTGACCATGATCGCCACACATAATCACAGCAGTATTCTTTGTCAATAACCATTCAAGAAATGTCTTTAGTGTTTCTAACGACACCGTACATATCTCGTCCCATATAATATACTTAGGTATATATTTTTCACCCATTCGCTCAGGAGTCCACGTGTCTCCGCACCATCTAAAGAAACTATGATATGTACATGATTTTACTCCTCGTTCTTTTATTTCTCTAGCAGGTTTATGTGTAAGTGTCAAAACAATTATATCTGAACTATTATTCATAAATAAATTAATCGCACGAGTTGTTTTACCTGACCCTCCACACCCATTAAGATAAACAGTCTTATGTCTAGCCACAGGATCGTACACAGATGGTGCAGATGATTTTGATGCTTGATTATTATTTCTGTAATATATTTCCTTAATTTCAACATCGGCAGATTCAGAATAACTAAGTATATTTTCTTGTTTTATCCTCCACGTCCCCCATTCACCATTACCGAGTAGCGGTTTTAATAAATCCTTATATTTTTATGTATATAAAATGAATCCGTAGCGACTCTGACAGCGTGACGAGGAAATCTATTTATCATCGATAGTAGGTTTATCGAAACATAAGCTAACATCGAAGATCTTAAATAAGTAAATTGTGGTGAGTCGCCATCAAGGTAGCTCACAATGGTACCTAGTTTTGTTCCATCTGATAAATAAGCATTACATCGACTTATAAATGTGTTTTTCTCCGTTGTATCGGTGATTATAAAATCTAGTTCAGCGTCGTCCATAATCAATCTTGTACACGCTCGTTTATAATCGCATGAACCGCCTTGAGTAAACTTACCGATTATCTTTCTACCAAGATCTTTTGCAAGTTTTTCATCGTACTCGTTCCTGCAATTCCTTATTTTAATGACATGATCTTCATCAATATCAGGGAATTCTTTCCTGGCATCATCGACACTAAATCTATCCGGTTCTGGTAACCAAACTTGCTTCTGTGAACTATACGATATAATTGCTTCAGTTACCCTCAACGATATTAAAAATCCAGCATCAAGCATATACCGCAATAGTACTATCGGAACCCAACATTTTTCTGAAAAATGTCTTCCAAACCAAACATAAGTAATCGCATGGAGACCCTCTCTAAACTCGAATGATTCTACATAAGCAAATCCTGTTAGGTCAAAATCTGGTAAGGGTCCGTTTATTGCAACCCTGGTCATCTCATGTGTAGGATGTTCGAATCTCTTAAAATATTTAGAACATTCTCCATATCCAAGAAAACTCCCAGGATAACATGCAGCCATATCAACTGAGATAACGTCACTATAATCGTATTTGGTATTCCATAATCCACCGTGTCCATATTCTATACAACTTTTTTTGATATCTTCAAGGAATTCTGATCGTGTCGTTTTCCATGAATTTTTCTCCTGAGCGAAATGGGCAGCAACCGATGGTACGGTAAAACAGTTATTCAGTAATTGTCCAACTATGAGATCATCAGAAGTATATTTCAATGCAAGATGTTCCATTTCTTCATGAAGAGATTCTGTACGGTAAATATCACCGTTAGGCCGTACAAACTGATCGTAATCGTATTCTGAACTTTGAAATAACCAAACAGACACAGGGTCACTTTTACTTATATTTCTGATAAAATCAAATATGTGACCATCATAAAACTTAACTTTTCTATCTCGTGGAAATACCGTTACAGCATTAGTCCATGCATGCGCGTTATGATCAATTATTGTTATTGGAGCCCCTCTTGATTCATATTTTGATTTATATAAAATCTCTCCGGTTAGCGTTTTTACTGTTATTGGGAATTTTAATTTATTTTCTAGCTCAGCGACATCTTTGATAGACGCTCCGGTATCTTTAACCGTCTCTGCCCATGTGTTTATTTTTTTACGTCTTAAATCTGTTAAGCCATTGCCACGTATCGCATTTGTAAAATGTTCTGTAACTCGTTCAGCTACACAGTTTATTCTTGATATTTTCATCGGCTTGAGATCCACAATATTAGGTTTATCATTCAGCGAATATATTCCATAGACAACTGCAGTCGCTGGATAACCTTGTATATAGTAAGGTTTATCAATGCCAGTAAATATTCCAGGTTTGGATCTGTTATTTAAGAGAACAATACTACCCCCGGACTGCACACGGACTGGATCACGCTTATCACGAATAATCCAGATATCGTCATCTGTCTCTACAATAAACTTTATTAAAATAAAATAGTTTTGATTATCAAGGTGATTAATAATTACTTTTCCTCGTTTGTCGTTCATCATATTAACGACATGTCCTGTCCTGAAAGTTGACCATACATGAGCAGCACCATCGTCACGAAATTCCTTTTTGGCTTCACGGATACGTTTAGCTATATCCGCATTTGTTAAAGCTAGATCTTGCATCGAAACACTAAATTTATATTCTGATAGTCTGTCAAGATCAAATCTGGCGAGGGAAGGTTCAATAACGGATAATTCCTCCATTATTATAATTAAGACAAATATTTAAATTGAATTTTTGTATATATATAATGATTGAAACCAGGAACAAGTGTATTTGGCTTAAACTTGGTCATATCTCTCATTGTGATAAACCACGTATAAATGAATACTGCGGAAATCACATGCAATGCATCAAAAATGGAAGTACAGGACCAAAACCTTGTGTGCAATGCGGTGTTGGAGTCAGAGGAAAAACTCAATTGTGTTTAAAATGCGGAGGAAAAAATATAGAGAATTAAAACGATACTATGACAAAAAAAAATATACCTTGTCAGGTAAATCTCCTATAAAAACCGTAGAGGATTATCTGACCAGATTTCAGAATAATGATTTAGACAATTAATATTATTATATAAATGGAGCAAAAAGAATTTGTAGCACATCCGATCATCAAAAATTATGAAGCGTCTCGTGATGGCGTGATCAGGAACTGTAGATTAAAAAAACCAGTCGGTAATCTTGATAAATTTGGTTATTTTATATTCAGTGTTAGTAGAAATAAAAAATCTTTCTCACATAGGTTCATATTCGAATGTTATTTTGGATTGATTAAAAACGGACTTGTAGTTGATCATATTGATGGGAATCCCCAGAATAATAATTTATCTAATCTGCAAGTTATAACACAGAGTCAGAATTCTAGACGTGGAAATACTGGAAGGTGTAAAGTATTCAAAAAGAGAGCTATTAAATCCATAAATACAGAAACACTAAAAACATTTCTTGAATGGTTATTGACAAAGAATACTGCTGTGATTATGTGTGGCGATCATGGTCAACCACCACCCTTTGTTGGACAGTCTCCACATGAATGGCTAAAGAATAATGTAGATTATTATGAAGAAATACATGATGACCATAGAGCTATTGATGAGCCGCTGAAAGAGTTTAAAAGATTAATCAGACTACAGCCAGATAAAATACAATGTGAGATAATGCGTAAAGTAATTCCAGAGACAATTATGAATGATTTTTGGATTTTATGGAGACCTGCTGATTTGATAGTCGCGAGTAGAAAGATAGTTCGTGATGAACTGCAAAAGAAATTATTTATGTTACATAAAGAAAAGTTTCCAACATTACCTGTACCTTTGTGCTATCGCCCAGTAGATACTCGACGACAGAATATTGAAGTTGAAATACCAGGTGCCTTGGTTCTACCAAGGGTAAAAAATCTTGTACTGAATGACATTGTTTTGGTTGCCATTGATGTTGTTGAGAGCGCATTAAACATGGAAAAATCACCGTGGATGTTAGGATACGCTATAACGATTCATTCGTCACAGGGATTAACTATCTCTGATACAAATATCTGGATTGTAGATAATCGTATCGAATGGTCAAACTTAGTCTATCTTGCAGTATCTCGTGTTAGAAGAATATCTCAACTACATAGAGTTATTATAGATTACGTGATAACTGAAGAAATTACTAATGACACTGTTGTAATAAAGAAAAAATTAGCGGGTTATAAACAATGTGACAAAAAAAATAAGCGTGATTTTGATATTGATACTGAATTTATTATAACACTAAAGCAACTACAGAATAATCATTGTGCAAGTTGTAACTGTAAGATGCTATGGCAGTATTCGAATAATAATCCAAGACAATTTACCGTAGACAGAATTAATAGTGATCATGGTCATACACGTGAAAATGTGATGCTAACCTGTCTTGAATGTAATCGACGCCGGGGTTCTAATTTACATAAGTGAACGTGGTGGTAATTCTGTATCTGCAGGAATTACTTGTAATTGTTCACGTACAAATCCACGCTGAGGGGCAGTAGAATCTAGTCTGTATATGGCAGGTCTTCCAGTGGATCTAACTAAGCTAGAAATTGTATGTGTAGTCACGCTCCAGATAGGGTCAGTAGCTCTTTTTTTCCCACCCTCAAGCTCCCCTGGTTCGTATAAATATCTCACAGTTACATTACCTAATACTGGTTGTTCACGGCGTTGTACGTTATCGCTACGGGGTATATATTTTTTTGTTATTGCATTAGAAGGTTTTATGGAAGTTGCACGAGCAATTTCATTATTTAATGCAGATATCACACTTGGTAACCTTGCAACCCATTCACGAGATCGCTCTCCCGACTTAAAATCAGTAGATATTTCCTTTGCGTATTGATATCCAAATAACCGCTCAGCAAGCGTTCGATTAAATCGTTCAACAATTGCTTGATCACGATGAATTTCAGTATGTCCTCGTCTGATTTTAACGTTATGTCGCTTCATCAAAGATAATACTGCACCAAGAAATTCCTTGCCAGGATCAACTTGTAATAACTGTGGCCATCGTAGACCACCACGCTGATAAATTCTTTCAAACGCAGATGCAACTTCAGATGCTGTCTTTGTTGATAATGGTTCCGCTTCTTTATATCTACTTGCAACGTCAACAACAGTCAATGCGTATTTGTACGTGCGTGATTTTCGTCCACGTGTTTTAACAGTATCGTGTGGTAAAAACAAAATATCTGCTTGATGAAATTCATTGGGGATACTGACATCAAAATGTGCGTAATGTATTTTTTTAGGTGGTGGTAGATAGATTTGCCATATTGCCTGTCGTGCTAACCATGATGCAGCAACATTACGTGAAACTTTTGCTGCTTCAGCAAGTTTACTGATTGCTGCTTTACCTCTCCAATATCCTCTCGGCGAATAATAAACGGATTCCATTATAATAGTTATATAATTAATTACCAGCCCCGAGCATTATTTTACTTTTCATAGCAGATTTTACTAGAAAACTGGCTAGTTTTTCTCTGAGAGATTTATTAGATATAGCATTTAGCGCATGAATCAATTTCACATCTGCGAGATGCCGCTGCTGCAAATCTCTACTTTTATAAGCAACATCATGAACATGACATGCTTGATCAATCTTATTTACTGGATACTCTCCGGGTCTTGGTTGATCTTGATCATCAAGTCGGATATCAAGTCGAGTTCCAGGACCACAGTAATTATATCCAGGAAGATGTTTCTCACCGGGCTATTTGGCCCATGGTAATCCTGGTAATTTTCCTAACGAAGCAGCAATATCCCCACCTGTCTTTGATGAAATAAATTTGTATTTTTTTGTACCACATTTCACACACTTGCCTGTAATTGCACGTCGTTTATTTTTCGTTGTTATCGTTGTTAAATCAGCAGTAGGTATAGGAATTTTACATCGAACACAATATAAATTCATATTATTTATTATATGGATATAATTGACTTCTCAGCGACACGAAAACAAGAACCAGTAAGGCACCATCCAGCACTACCAAATTCTATCAGAATGATTATAAAAGGCCCATCTGGATCAGGCAAAACACAATTATTACTTAATCTAATAATGAGATGGCTGAAGTGGGATAAATTATATTTGGTAGCGCCATCTGTAGATGATCAACGGTGTTACGAAGTACTTAAAGATTTTAATGAAAATGTAAAATTGCTGAATGAAGACGGTAATGATGTTGTTGACTTTATTACCGATACTGATGAAGCCCCATCTGTAGATGACCTAGATGGATTTATTAATAACCTCGTAGTATATGACGATATTATGTTAGATAAACAATCAAATCCAGCTCGGATATTTTCTCGAGGTAGACATACTGACGTGATTTATGTTACTCAGCGATATACACAAATTCCAAAAGTGATCAGAGATAACTGTAATATTTTAGTAATGTTTAATGGAGTAGATAATTATACTTTACAGAATATTTATTATACTTGGTGTTCAGGGGATATGGATATAATGAAGTTCAAAAACTTCTTTTCAAAAGCACAAGCTGTTCCATTCGGATTTACAACAATAAATTTACATGACCCAAGATCAAGGTACCGTATAGGTCTGGATAAAATCTTTGGTTAATTTATAGCAGCAGGGAGGGCGAACGACCAATACTGAGTGACCAATGCGTAAATGAAATCGCATAAAAATTTGAAGAAAAATTCAAAAATAACCTTACCCAATTAGAGAATTTTTTGGTTTAAACGTTATTGGCGATATTTTTTGGTCTAAACGTTATTGACGGTATTTTTCAGCTTCGTAGGAACCTTTATTTTACAAAAATAAGGTCTCTACGCAAATTGGTCTGTTCGCCCTCCCTGCTGCTAGATATATGCTGTACCATGAAGAAATAAGTTTAATCGTGTATAAAATGTCTTGCAATGTAGGTTATTGTTAAACAATCTTTCGAATAACTGCTGTAACCACCACTGACTGTGGAAAGTTCACATCGTCAAGGCTGAGAGGCACTGCATCATTGCCATCCCTGTAGTATGCTTATTGCTGGCCTAAATGGTCGAGGCCAACCTGTTGTCTTGTTTTTACAAACAGCATTAGTCACACTCCAAGAAAGTCTATGAGAATCCATTTCATTTATGAAGAAAAATCGTTCTGATTCTCATAAAATTATTTCGTCACCTTCGATGACACTTTAGGAGAAGACAAAGAATTTAAACTTTTGTTGCACAGAAAGTCATCATCGTAAAGCTACTGATTTTTACACTACTCAGAATTTATTTCAAAATAGTAAAGCGTATCGTATCATCAGTCTCACTCAAAACTCGATATTGTACCCTATGTATAGCTGTATTGTGTATTTGACTTTGTCCAAAATCAAGTTCAGGGTGAACCTGACCAGTAACATTTATTGTAAACAACAAAATACATAGATAAAAGTTTGTGATTGTGGATTAAATATTCAGATCATTATTAATGATAAACATGTTTATAATCTTGATTCTGACCTCAGAAACCTCTAGAATGGAAAATTCGTTTAGAGACTGAGTATTTTCAGAAAATGGTAATTGCGACCCAAGTCAAGCAGATGTGTATATAATCTTGTTTACCTAAGAATTATTCATTCCTGTCCTAACATCTGAAGCAGAATCATTCTTATTGTTATTGTTAGTTTTTCATGGCTGACACTGATGGCAGATTAGGATCATCTGTATAAAAATGAAAGCCCCTTATCCCAAGATCATTGCCAAATTCAGTCAAAATTCTGATTCTTTTCTAGTTAAAGAACGACCATAAAATATCAGTTGTCAGCAGCAGCATTGACCACAATATGTGATGCATGAGGGATGCAGTACCATACCATAAGCTCACTTGGCCTTTGGCCATGTAAGCTAAAACAAAAGAAAAGCAATGTGCAGTAATTTTACAGTTCTAATGTATGTCACAATTATAAAATACATTACAGTGAATTATGGTCAATTTTTAGGCTGCTCAAGACAAGTTTCTACTTGTGCAGAGTGAGAGAGTGAACAAAAGGCTGATTTACAGGAATCAAGACCCCATTCTGCACAAATAAAGATTAACAAACATCATGGATTTTTGTGAGATTTACCAATAAACACAAAGCAATAATGCTGTATAAAAGCTGCAGTCTGTGACATGAAACATAATGAACTATTTCAGTTATCAATCCAAAGCCATACTTAATGCACATATGGCCTTCTGCTAAGTGATTTTAGTTCTGTATTTTATGTCAAAGTAACACAAGTAGGTTATTGCTGAGGCAGTAGGAGCGAAGTGCCTTGCCCAAGGCAACACCCAAGTAGCGAAACCTTGCTGTTCCAATGGTAGGATATCAAATCAAACAGACTTTGATCATTCGGGCATAATAACCTGCCACCATGGTTCTTGCTGAGCTATTAAAGCAAACTGCAACATAAAGTGGATTATAATACTGAGGGCTAAATACTCTCAAAGTTACTGTTATTCCTGATGAAAAACATGCACATGTGTTTTGATGATAATTTTATTCATAATCAACAATCATGTAACAATGATGAAACAAATGAAGATATAAATTGAAAAGAAGCATACCTGTCACAAATTAACATGAGAATAAAAAGAAAATATTAAATTTTGTAAAATCTGTTTCAAATTTGGGTAAATATGAGCATTCAAGAAACATTGCTAAAAATAAATAAAAAATATTTAACAATAAAAATTAAACCACCTGCTAAACAACTAATGGTATTTTTAACAAATCGTTTACATTTTCAAGTAGATTCTGCTTATTTCATCGTAATAAGTAAATGTTGTTGTTGTTGTTGTGGGGCTTAATGCCATTTTTCAGCACACGATAGGCTATACATAGCGGCCAGTATTAATGGTGGAGGAAGAAACCGGGAAATCCGCGGAAAGAACCAACGACCCACGAGAAGCTACTGGCAAGCTTTATCACATATCCACATTCGCCGAATCTTAGACTCGAACCAACGCAGACAGAGGTGAGATGGCAGTGATCCATAACGGACTGCCCTTAGACCACTCAGCCACTCGGGGCCCCTAATAATAAGTAAATGTATCAACTTTATACATTTGATGACTTTTTACATATGTCACTAATGGCTGACTTCAATTCAAGAGTTACATTTAAATATAAGACATCTGGAAATACTAATAGTATATATCTCTATCCCTTTCTACCTCTCTATGTAATCTCTCAGTCTTACCCCTCAGGATCAATTTCTCAATAATTACTTTGCGATATTTTGAGTCACAGGGACAGACACTGCACATTTTTCAAGTAAGATCCATGTCTGAGAAAACTTTTTGATGTACAATTTTAGTCATGATTCTGTGTATGTTCCACACAATCTGCAACCTAATTAACACATTCTTAAAATGTGAACCCAAAGGAATATTTGTTTCGTTGTTGATCAATGCCAATGGATGACCACAGAATAAAGGTTGATCTTAAGGAATTTATGAAACTTTCACAGAATAGTTTGTCAAATTTGACAATATAATGCTTCAGAAGTATCACAGGTATGCTGCAAACATTTTTATTAAATATTTTTGATAACACACAAATTATTATACATAAATCTTTAACATCATTATATGTACAAAAATTCAAGAAAAAAAATTTAATGATTTTTATGGATTATTGGTGTCCAAAAAATGTGAGGTATAAAAAGTTACAGACAATACAGTACATGTAGAACATGAAATTGTTATGCATCACTTTTATGGCTGACCTTCAAGAAAGCTCTAAAGACAGATATTGTATGAACTCCTGTTTGGCTGCACATGTTAGCATACATACATTTAAAAACGAGATTATCATTTAAAATGTCTGACATTCCACAATTTGGTAAAAACCATAACAAACTGAAATTTCTTAAGTAAGAAAAGGTCATCCAAATCTGAACATCATGCAACACTGAAGACAAGTTAAATTTTATAAAATAAAAATGCCCGGCCTCTCATTTAAATGGAGATGTTGATCCCTACTGGATGTAGAATATGTAACTGGTGTATCCAATATACCAATAATTCTCTATATTTCCATTTCATTTTGCTACTAGAAAGCTCTGGATGAGATTTGATAATTCTGTTATCTGACACTCAACACAATATATGTTGCGGTCGTGCTGGCTAAAGTGTTTAGGTGCTTGGATTTCCTCCTCATTAAATGATTGCTTGATTTAGAACCGATTCTCTTTGCACAAATGGGAGGATCTTAGAATATATCTTTGCAGATTTAGGTTCACAACTGGCCAGAGAAATTTTTGTGTATGTTGGAGAAAATAACCATCAGTCATATGTAATGTTGGAATCACACTGCTAAATTTATTAACCTTCTGAGTAGGATTAGGTTGGTTGGAATGGTGTTTGTCTTGTATTAGCTTAAGCTTCTGATAGAAAGTTTGAGGCAGCTAGCTTCATTACTCATAGAATTAGATCTGTTGCTCAAATTCTGACTCTTTGGTACAGATACATTAATTCGGAATAATTGACTGTACAGACTTGATTTCTTGCAATGGAAGGGATGGTCAGAATAATAATGTATATAACAATGTTAATCTGTAGGTTTAGAGTATAAATCAAATATTTTATTATTGATCTGAAACAATGTCGTCTTAAGTAATGTGATTCTTTTCTTGGAATATTCTGCTGTAAACTTAAAAATTTTGTGATAGCTATTGCAGTACTGAAGGTATGTTTGTAACTCCAAACCTCTTCCTCCCCAGATTATAACAATAAGGCCTAAAAACCTTACATAAAAAAGTTAATGGGGAGCTGGGTTCAGCAGATTCAGTTAAAGTTTGCCAAAATAGTTACTGTCATAATATAGGGCCTCTGGCTCCCATTGCAGTGCCACTGATTTGTAGGTAATTGCAATCAATGAAGGTACTGTTATTGCAATGTAGTACTAGTTTTAATAGAGCCAATATATTCTGATTTGAGAAATAATATTTGGATTTATTTCTAGCCAATGTTTTGATTACTGATTTTAATCCTTTGTGGTTCAGTATATTAGTTTATTGATATGTATATATTTAATTTGTAATGTGTGCTGCCTTTTTTTGTCCATGATCATTTGTTAGGCATATTTAATTTCTATTGTGTGACTGACCTTTATCCTTAATTGAGGGTAGGGGTTGGGCTCACCTATGTCTTTTTTATAAACAACATATTATATAGCTAATTCTTGTCTATGATCTTAGATTCTATTTTATGGTCATTATTACTTTGAAGTAAACATGTTTATGTGACCTTCTGATCTTGGAAGATTCTAGAAGGGATCTTGTTTATGAATGTTATGGGAAAATTACCCTCATCCTGGTTAATAAAGTGCTCAATAATACTTTCCGACTAAATCACTATTTGGGATTATTTTGAGTTCATTTAGAGAAATTGTTGATTATGTCATTGTGATATATCAAGACTGTTAGCAAATCAAAACTTTTCCAGGCTATTGGTACATCAGCACTTTCAAGATTTTACTCATTTGGAACACCACTGGAATTTGTGTGGAATACTTTATACTTTTGGACTTGTGATAGGACTCTGAGGACTATTTGGGATTTAATTCAAAATACTGAAAGTTCTTTGTAAAGTTTCACTTTCTTCTCAAGGGAAATATATTATTTGTTGAAATTTACAAAACCTTCTTGTTTTCACTCTTTTCTGTTACTTAGTTAAGACCACGGAGTCTTAACAATATGAGGAAGTGATATCCATTGTGACTAAAGGAACTCATCCAGTAAATTGGCAACGGCTTGAATCTGATTTATAACATCCATAGTATCCTTAATATATGTGGGGGAAATTTTAAATGGTTTGATATGTTCATCTATTAAACCACTGAATTTTTTAGTTGGAGAATTATTCCAACTAATAGGTCTCCCCAGAATTTTTCCACGAATAAGGCTTTTATGTATTTTCAGAATGAAGTAGAAGAATGTAGGTGTTCAGACTTTTTCAATTATAAGGTTAGAAACTTACAAACCATATTATGATCATGCAGTAACTTCTATGAGTTTAACTTAATCACCTCCACATTCCTTCAGGCAGTACTTTCTATTAAAATTTTAAACTTTATAAAATAAGCAAATTCACAATATCCACATTATCAGATATATTTCACATTTTCCACACACTAATTTAATTTTTCATCTCTATTACACAAACTGACAAAGCAACCTGATATCAAGTAATTCTTCCAAAATGGCAATTTAAGGTTTATATTTACACTCTGCTCATTTACACCAAGTATTTTGGTCATTAGATCTAAAAAAATCACAGCAAAAGCTAGACACTTTAAATAATTTTAACAGCTAATAGTACCTGAATTATATAAAGGTGCCTAAAAGGTAACAAATATTCAATGCTTCCAAAACATCAATCTCATTAGTTTCCAAAGCTTCATAAAAACTGACCAGGTCCAAAACAATGATTGAACATGTGGCTGTATAATGTAGTTACTTACATGTAACATCATAGATTACTGCTGTTAGAATACATTACCACTAAAGCATTAGGACATTTTTTTGCATGTTCTCTCTTGAACATGTGTAGTGGTTATCTCAAAATGTTGTTAAAATGATTTGGATTTAGAGTTTTGTGTGATGTTTTAGAAGCAAATGAAAAAGATATAATTGTTTGTTCTAGTGTTAGTTTACAAAATATATTTACCGATCAACTATTATTAATATGTAATTTAGCAGTTCATATTAATTATGATTTATAATTTCTGCTATTGCACATTTAACATCATATGGCAAAAATACATGGTGTAATGGCCAAAGTGTGCACATAATCATCAATCTTATATTTTTCGTACAAAAATGGGAACAAGATACTTTGACATAAAAAAAAAAGAAATTGAAAAAATTAAGCCATTTGAAGAAATATATATGTTTGACATTATTTTGTTTCTTTTTATAGGATTAAAATGAATGCATTTCATCAAATTGATGCAAAAGCTTGAAAAGTTTGGGTCAAGTGAAAATGTAGGTGAAATGAATTTTCTTAAATAACTTGTCCTGGACATGTGGTTGAATAGTGGGAAAACAAATGATAATATAAATCTATTGAAATTGGGGAGAAAATATCAATAGTTATGCATCTTAAAGTTCTCACGACAGGTCTTCAGCAATATTACTCAATTATCTTCTCATGCAATACATGGTGTGAGGTTTAAAATATAAATTACACAATAATTACTAGTCTAGGCAATGATTATAAACCTTGTGTGTGTGTGTATGTTTATATATATATATATATATACATATATAGATATATCCTGAACGTTTAATGACTCTTGCTGGACATTTCTACCTGAAAACTAACATGGCAGCTATTATTTGTGGTATTTAATGTAAACACATTTGAAGGAGATGTAATGATTTGTGACAAAAAAGAAATATTGATATCCCTATTAAATGTACTAGAAACTGAATTTTTTTGTGTTGGATTTACAGCTGCTTTATTATTAGTATTACCACTCTCTCCACTGGAACTAATTATTTATGTGAATCGATTTATTCAACTCTGCTGTTTTGATTTTTTGTAAACATAATATTAATTAACAATAAACAGATTTACTACATCACAAATATTTACTACTTACCTAACTGCCATGTATTTCTGGTAAACTTCAGATGATGATGAAAGTTGTTTTTGGTACTATCTTTCTTTATTAATTCTGGTATAGGCTTAACATATTTTGTCCTAATGGTATCTTTTGCTGACAAACAGCGATAAAAATCAACTTAAGAAATATATAGTGTGTAGGAGTGATATCTGCAGAACAGACCTGGGGTAACTGTGTGTGTGTGATTTGCATTTTTAATGTTGCTTTAACAATTTTTTCAGTCATATTCCTATGATGTCTGCAGTGTGGCAGTTTATAGTGACGTCTAGCACTGGGGCATTATGCCACAGACATGTAGCATCATGTCCCACCCAGTCACATTATCCTGACACCAGGCCAACCAGTCTTAACACTAACATCTTAATGCTGAGCACCAAGCAGGGCAGCTGCTAGTACCGTTTTTATAAGACTTTGGTATGACTCAGACAGATTTTGAACCCCTGACCTCCCGCATCTGATAGGGATTATGGTCCTCCACAGTGTTCACAAGCTCCAGAAATAAGATGCAAGATCATCCTCAACAGAGGTGCTGTTCATAATCAAAGTCTTCCAAGATCTTAATGATATGAACCTGAATTCCAAGGCTGATAGACTCTGATCCAAAATGAAGCTTCTGAGGGATATAAAAACAAGTAAAGGCAGATGACAGATGGTGCATGTCTGATTCTGACACAAGAAATAACCATAAACCCAAATGACCTTTAGCCTGGTGAGCTAAAAGTCAATATGGATTCGTTAAGTTTAAAATTCTACTCCGGGTCTTAAAAGCTATGATACCTTTTGCATGCATACATTATCCATATTCATGCATACATTTTCTTTTTAAATATATATACCAAAAATGATCATGATAATGTACTGTAAATTCATGTTTTTAAAATTCAATTGTGTTTGCAATAAGTGACATTATGACCACTGATTAATTACTTCAGCTGGAAATAAGGTCACATTATTTTTATGGATGGAACATGACTGCCTGTTAGATGTTTAAATTTTGTGGTTATTTTATCTCTCGCTAATAATCATGATAATGAGATTGCAGTTTAGGAAAATATTAAAATTTGTGCATAATCAATATATTTACTGGAACTTGTTATCTTCAGCAAAACGGATATTCATCTTCCTTTTAATTATTGCTCTGCAGACTGGACACTGCTGTAAAGAAGAACTGCAGTTGGCACACGTCACTGCATGGTTACAGGGCATAAAAACCATATTCATTTCGTTTGCAAAGCAGACCTTACAAAGGGCAGCATGACGCAATTCCTGGAGCTCTCTCATAGTTTCTGAATCAGTATTGGTTTTATGCTCCATGGTTTTTTCTTTTGTCTCATGTTGTTGGTCTACAAAATAAAGTACACTGCTTTGTAAATTTTTACCTTAAATAATAATTTTGCGAGCCATTCTAAAACTCCTTAAAGAAGTATGTACCAACTATTATATCAAAGCACGAATGTAGCTTACCAGTTCATTAAATGCATTTAAAGAAAACAAAAAAACTTGAATAAATTAGTAAACAGGTGATTTGTTACAATTTAAACCATATAGCACAAGGCTGCTGTGGGTATAATGCCACTTCTGAGCACTTGATAGGCTATATGGCAGCCACTATAACTGGTGGAGGAAGAACCCAGTAAAAGCAACCAGCTGATTTAAAGTTACTGGTAAGCTTTTTCACATACAACATTAACCGAGCCCACAACTGAAGCCCACATAGACAGAGTTGAGATGGCAGTCATCATTAAAGGTGAGTATTTTAAACCATTTGGCCATAGTGGACCCCTCTCATGTAGCACATTTAAGTTCATTATTAATTTAACATTCTAATGTGAATCTCTTTCCTCTCATTCTACAACTCACAGAAGAACAGAGACAATAGTACACACATCATGGATTTTGGATTGTCCACTCTATACTGTAGTCATGGGAAGAGGAAACGAGATTAAACATAACTTGGGGTTCACTACATCAAGTGGGCACCCACTATGTATTACGAGACTTCCTTGACAGATTTAAATGCAGCCCTTTTGGGTTTTCTCACACCTGTTCCTGATTTTATTGCCCTGCTATAAGAGTTGACACATTAAGCAAACATATGTAAGGTACTCCAACTGCAAAAACACTACCATAGCTGGTGCCAATGTCACATCTGTACAAAGCTATAGTAGCAATGCTTGTGGTATTTATCACTTGCTTAGCTAGATGTTGGAATAAATGTATGTGCCTAAATGAAAATAGTAAAGATATCATGTTTTAAATTTCTTGGATATCCTCCCACCCATGCCCAATGACTGCACATATGTACATAAAAAAATTACCTAGCTATGCCATTTATGAAGAACATTTATCTGCAAACATAAGCACATATTAAAATCTATGTTCTCCATCAACTGATACATCTATGCTCTTTCTCAATCAATCATTTTTCACAAAAATGCTCCGCTGATTCTGAGTCTGACAATGTTTCTATAATGATCATACTATTTCGAAGATCAACTTTTACCAAATTTTTGAAAACTGTAAACAAATAAACACAAAAATAACTTATCACAAATGCAAAAGATATTGATATAAGAGATTATCAATTATTGCAGTCATTATTTAAACATGATCTACAACAAACTCAAATTACCATGATGGCCGCATGAAGACTAGTACATTGGCCTGAGGGCTGCATCACAAAAACCTTTTCATACAGCAATACAAAATGCATATTCAAAACAGACAAAAAGAGAAGAGTAATATAGTATGCTATTCTATTATACTTATTAGCCCACACAAGTTATTGGAAAAAAAGAAGTAAACGATGCAATAACTTTTTATCCAAACTGGCTGTCTGTGATGAAAAAGTTTGCATTATTATTTTACAAAATCTGGGTGCCACTGTGGTCTGCAGGAAATAACTCCATGGGCCGCATGCAGCCTGAGAGCCACATGTTTGAGACCCCTAATCTATAACAAGATTTTATCAAGGAGACAATGTATTTAAACAATTTGCCAAACTCAGTGTCTAAAGATATAGAACTGCAGAAATCATCCTTATATAACTAAAGTTTCAGTATTAAAAGAAATATTCAATAATGTTATATTACTAATAATAGATTTCAAACTACTACCAAAAATAGGGGCCCAGGGTGGCCAAGTGGTCTAAAGTGCTGACTACCTATCACTATCATCTCATCTCTGTCCTTGTGGGTTCGATGGCTTGGGCACTGCCAATGTGGGTATTTGAGAAAGTTTGCCATTATCTTCCCGTGGTTTGGTGGTTAATACGGGGGTTTCCTGGGTTATTTCTCAACCAGTTATACTAGCCACCATGTACTGCCTATCACTTGTAGAAAAATGGCATTAAACCCACAACAACAACAACAACAACCAACAAAAATACATTCCTAGAGTCAACTAATGCACCAGTATAGACTTAAGATCAATATGTTGTCATTGATATTATTATTATTGTTGTTCTTGTTGAATTGTTCTGGATTCTCATTTCAAAGACACATGTGGAATAAATAATTTTAAGACTGAAGATAAACATTAAGACTCACAATTGTGATAAAGAAACATTACAAAGAAATGCTTTACTATTTACAGAACATATATAAGCCAGTAGTGACATAATGACATATAGACCTGTATGTCATAATTCTTTGTAAAGATTACTGAATAAAATAACATAATTAAAAAAATGCTAGAGCTATGCTAAAATATGTTCTTCAACAGACATAGAAAATGACCATGATTGCTAGAAAGGATGACATTTCTGTTCATTCTGGAATTCACTTACTGCCAAAATTTATAAATCAAATTTGTATACCTCTCTTTTTGCAGAATAACGAAAAAAATAAAGAAACTGCTTCTTCGCAATTTCTTCTGTATTTAAAGGATGCAGATAATTGGTTTATTGCCTTGCTATTATTCTGCTGTGTCACCACAACCCATTCTTGATGCAGGTGATTTTGCAGGTGGAGTTTGAAACTCTTTGAAAACTTATCTTTTCTCTTTTACTTCCATATTCATGTCCTATTGATCATCATCTTTGTAGCTTCTACTTGTTTTCTTCACATTTCATGACATTCTTGAAATTTTTCAGAATAGGAATATCCACTTTGTCCAAAGTTTTCTAAGAAACAGTTGAAGATGGTGCAATAACTGTACATACCATTGGGATTTTTTTGTTTCTAACAAACATGTTCAATTCATCACTAACTGAAACTTTAGTTGTAAGTGTGATAAATATGAGATAAGGATTAGGAGGTAAATCCAGTATCCACTGTTCCTACCAATGACAGAGTTCTTTCAACTGTTTGTAAGGAACTAAACCTAGTTTTCATCCTTCCATGAGGTCCTGAGGAATAAATTTGAGGTCCTTCCAAAAGGTAGCATCAGTTTTATCTTCACTTCAAAACTCCTAAAACAGGCCCAGCTATCATTCCCAGCGAAGGATCAGCCATTCTGGCTAATAATAAAGCTCTCAGCATTGGAAGAAACCCTCATCAATGAATGAGCATTGTTTTCTTTTGACTGACTCGAATTTTCTTTTTCATCATTGGTAAAGGATGTGTTGATGCCATCCTAATCACTGTTTCTCTGTCATGATCAAAGGATACCATCCTTCCAAAGGTGTAACATTTGCAAGCACTTTTGATCTATTTGGAATTGTTTCAGACAGTGTTGCTCATAACACACTGGATAGGCAAATGTTTGCTTGGAAATAGAGCACTGAATTATATCTTCTCCTTCTGGAATGAAACATATGGATGCTAAATGTATCATCTACCCTCAATGAATTAGGTGCTACTAACTGAATTACATCATATGAGTTCAGGATCATGGAACATCCCAATCAGTTTTGTTCTGCCCATGGACTATGTAAAGAGTTGTGTTTGCCCACTGTGACACCTAATCTTAACACAAGTAAAAATATGCATCAATGAAGAATCATCAACTATCATTTCAAGCATGCAATCTGATCCAAACTTCCCAGTATATGTAAAGTCATCATGGGCCATTACAAAGACTAAATTAAATGCCATTGCTCTCTGGGAGAGAAGAGTGTGCATTGAAAGGCAAGGGTTTGAGAAGAGAGTATTTGGACTAAGGCAGGAGTCTCAAACACCTCCCCCCCATGGGGTGCATGTGGCCCACCAAACCATATCCTGTAGCCTGCAAAATGATTGGCACCGCAATGAGTCATGAGAGATAGCAAAGGTGGTGCAGCCACTGCACCAGAGACATCATGCACCCCTCAGGGTGGTTTGAGTTTGAGACCCCTGGCCTATGGACTGGTGTGGGGAAGTTTTTGTAGAAGAATATAAAAGTGGTGTGGTTTATGCTAATCATTCTTGGTTAACAACCACAAAGCCCTTGCTGATGCTCAGCAGCAGGCAGGCAGTATATGTGTACACTCACTTTGTCTCATTTGCACACTTTTATATTGTTGTAGTAAATGTCCTACATCAGTAGTTTGTTCAAGTCAAGAACCAATATCAATTGAATGGTTGAGTTAAAGGTTTGTCTTTGTTGAATGGACATCAGTAAGGTTGCCAGTGAAGAATTTCATTATCTTAAAATGCCAGAAGAACAACCTGGAGACAAATCTTGTCTTTCACAACTTCCAGCCTCACCAAATCCAACTGAAGCCACTTCTTCAGGTTTTCATGGTTTTCCTAATAACTGAGCTTTTCATCAGCTTGTAAAGTCCTTCTCTAAGTCAGTCTTCACCTTGGTCCCAAGATTAATGTTGAGCTGAATGTATGGCACCACCCATGAACTTTGATCAACCTCTAGCACCCAGTGTACCTTGCTGATGTGTATTTCAAGAGTGGTGTTGAACTGGATGATCCCGTAATTGACTGCATAATACCCTTTTCTTCACAGGCTGGGAATTTATGCCCCAGTTCATTCACTCGGCCACAATGAGACCTGATTAGTCAGCTCTCTGGGACACACAGCATCATGAGGCCAGTGTGTATCCACTGTTCTCATCATGAAGATGCTCAGAGTACTTGAGGTCCACTTCAAGAATGTAGTCCTTTGTCATGTCTGCAACAACTGATTTGAATGCAGGTGGCTTGACAAATTTAAAACTCATTACTGGCAAACTCTGCATCATGGCCTAACATACAGAAGTTGTTGGAGGTATGTTATCCGGTCTGCTGGCTTTCTACTTTTCTGATCACAAGATTGCAACTCACCACTGAAATTCCACCATATTCACCTCTCAATAAAAATGTCAATGTCTGTCAGCAGCACAAGCCTAACACCAGTCTTCATTAGGTAGCATCCCAGTTCATGCCATGTGAAATGTAATAATGGGCTGGGTAAAGGCCATATACTTTGATCAATGTGTCAAGAAATGCCTCAGATGCATCCATTAGCAGAGGTATGCCTGTAGCTAGAGGCCCTGGTAGTTGCCTAGGCTTCTGCAGTCAAAATCCTGCCACATGGTCAGTGTATTCTCATATTCCTCTTCCATGATCCTGCTAAATTTCAACTGGTTATAAAAGGCTTCTGTTGGAAGGAGCTGTGTTTCTTTGAAATGCTCCCTGTTGCTCATATATTTATACAGGTATATGTGTTTCTTCTTTAGCACGACTATATTCCCCATCGCTTTGCCAACAGGTGAGCCTATGTTCCTCATTTAGGAGGATCTTTGCTATGGTGTCAAAGGATACTTTTCACAAACTGAAGACTGTCAATAAACTGCAACTGCTCCATGGGAAAATGTCACATAATTATCCATGGTGTTTGGAATGGAACTGAAGTCCTCCGTCAAGGCTGTTCCAATAGCCTCCATGCCTGTGCATATGGCAACAGTCACACACTGGGTAACAGGGTTGGTCACCAGAGACACTTGACTTCCTGGAAGGCACAATACCACCTCATCTCTGCAATTTGTTCTATATGAGAATACCATTCCACAATGATAGGTTAGATATTCTGAAGTTTGTTGGTTGAGTTTTCATTTCACATGTTTTGGAAGGGAATATGAACAACCTTATTTGATGTTTGAATAAATGAATGGCAATATACCACCTAGAGTTACAATGTTCTCCTTAAGATAGGTTTCAAAAAGGGTTCTACCAAAAACAGCTCAGAAACTTTCATCTTTCACAAACTGCACACAAATTTAGGTAGGCAACTCATCAGACATAGGTTGAATAGGTCAGGTTAAACAGGTCATTCACTATGCCAAGCTTCCACGTTGTGGCATAAGTATTCTCCAAGTAATAAAAATGGCAGCTATATTATTTTTCTTAATGAAAGCATTTCCAATAATACTCTGAGTCAAACATGATGATCTACTGTGCTTCTCCGGTGTTTGAATCCAAATATTAGAGACGTCTATTTTTATCACTGATTTCATGGTTTTGCAAATATAGTTCATGCATGATATGGGATTGTAGTTGATAGGCCGGGTCTATGCCTCTTGCCAATATTGCAGGCAGTGACCAGTTTCCAAATCTTTTTTGAAAATGTTTAGTAATGAATAAAAAACTTTACCATGTGTTTCAAAAGTTGGTAGTGGATATCATCTGGTTCTGCTGAAATGTCACGGGCTCGACCAAGACAGCCTTGTAATTCTCTTAATGATAGGTTTATTGCAATCCTCAGCATAAGGAGATATGAAATCTACAAGAATCTTTTCTTTCAAGTTCATGACACATGCATTTTAGATTAATATCCTTGTAATGAGTTTTTGAAAACATTTTGGTCAATATCTTTGGGATTTCTGGTACAGTTGTGAGTTTCATCACATTTTTAAAAAACGTTTGTTAAATTGCTTTTTATTTTTGATCAAGTAGTTTTCTGCACCATATTCCACTTTGATTTAATACAGATGAAAGTTTGAGCAACAGATGTAGAATCTCCATTGCTTTCTCTTACTGTGCAATGAGCCTTAGATACATATATGTGTATGAGTGTGTGTACATATATCTATCTATGTATCTATCAATATATATATATGTATACACGCATTTTGTTTTATGTTTTTTCTTCTGATGTTTGGTTGTTTCTGTGACACTGAACTGTTAAATGACATTTTTCCTTCTGCCTGTTCTCTGACAACTTTTCATGCATCACCAAAGTTTTTTTATTGAACAGTTATTGTATCCCCAGCAATATCCTGGAGAATCATTGTTTAACTGGAATACAGGATTAACTACATTATCAACACTATGAGCTGTCAAATCTGATTTGCAGAGGGACTGAAATGTCTTTCAATCTGCCTTGTTCAATTTCCATCTTTTCACTAGATTCTCAAGTAAAAGAGACTGCAGATGGTCAGATCTAAGAATGACTAGAATCATGTGACATGATACAAGTAGGTATATGACTTATCATTAGGAAGGTAAAAGGTTCTGTTGCAAAACAAAGTCTTCTGTTAGCTTCCATTTCTTGTTGGTATCATCACAGCCTCAATACTGTATGGTACCCATCACAGTCAACAAATAAAAAAAAATGGTGTCGGCACTTGTTTATTAAGATGGTCTACATCCAAAGTTAACATAGGTATTATGTACACAAGGGACCACTAATTATTCTTGCTCAAGATAAAATTTTCCATTTTCATCCAAAATCCAAGTTTTACAGCAAACCTCTTTAAAAGCGTTTCTTTAAAAAGATTGATTTAATAATTCAGTTCTATGGTGACCAAATCCTGCTGACAACATAGCCTGCTTTTCAACAGTTCAAAGATCAAAAATGAATAATGAACTTGAATTTCAGAAAATGTTATGCATATCTACATTTGTTTGCTAGACAAAGCACTATTTAAATAGAGATTTGCAAAATTACCCTCTAACCAGATGAACAAATGAAGTATGTTATGATGATCAATGAAGTATGAAATATAAAACAAAATGAAATACTCAATTAATTATAGAATAATTGTGTCATACATACAATGCAGCATCCATGCCAAGAAACAAGAAATATTGCCTAAGAAACTTACATAAGTACCTCACATGCAGTCAGTTAAGTATAAAATGTAGTATAGCTACTTTTGTTATGGTATAGTACTGAATACAAGGGGATGTAGAAAATGCCACATGACTGTACAGAAAATGTTGCATGACATACTAATCAAATACATCAGGTATAACAGGTCAGTGAAGTGTGAAATTTTGGGCATGGTGACCTACTTTGACATCAATTCTGCATCCAGCTACTGAACTAAAGAATTCCTGAGGAGTGCCTGCATAAATTGTCCAAAAGTAATCCAGATTTTAAGTTATTTCCTAGAAAACATGAATCACTTTACAAACTGATAACAGACCGTAACTGTGGATGAAGAAATGCTGAGAAAATGAGTCTCAGAAAGTGGTCCACCTTGTCAGCTGACTCAAACTGGCTTTGGACAGAGAACAAGTCTTGAATTTCATTCAAAATAGGCATGTATCTGGAGTAGCACATAATTCAGAGTGTAACAGATGAAGACATGCAGTTGTCGTCATCGTATGCATATAGTTGCCCAGTCACAAGTTTAGACTCCCATCTAGTGGGTAATGGGCTTAAATTCTGTCCAAATCCAACTGAGTTAACTGGAAGGTGTATCACTTTACAAGGCTTATAAGTCTCATCGCCTCGGCATGTCTCTGCCTGTTGCACTCTATATTATATGCTACTCCAGATGCATGACTCAAACAGAAACTAGATATGCAAGGACAATGTATGGAGTATTGCTCCTCCAAAAGGAAATAAACTGTCCAACAAATTAATTTCTTTAAATGTACCACTTATGTTCACAGAACTGTTTTCATCCATATTACAAGTATTGAATTCAGTGTGGCATTCCCACATGTCAATGCTTTACCTCTATATGTCATAAAATATAAAATTCCTTCTTCGTGCTACTGTCTTTTCAAGATTTTATGGGTAAAACTATCAATTTAGAAAACATGAACCAGCTTACCAGTAGACATAATACAGACTTCTATAGTCTGACTATATATCCCTGTTTGTTTGTACCCTCCTACCGATTACAATAACGAAAACGTTCAATGTGATAAAAAGTGCATATAACAAAGTCAACTGAATCATTGATTTATAATTTCTAACCTGACTATGACCAGAATGGCACTAATACTGGCATCCACTTGTACCTTTCATGCTTAATGGACTTTCCATACTAATATGGCGCCATATGGTGTACACTATGGGCTAGTTTATTTCCTTCAGACAACTTAATGACGTAGTTCATCCTATTCAGTAACTGCCAGATAATTCCGTAAATTACCATAACATTGAGAGTTTGGAATGATATCCCTTTGCACACATGAACATATTAATTAAACTACTTGTTAAATCCACGTGAAAGGCAAATTTGTTGTTGTCATTCTTTTCCTTTGCTTGATACGGCATTGTAAATATCGGAAGCTGACGACATGTATTTACATCTGTAGTCGTGGATACACCCCGTTGCTGAAAATGGACTTGTCCAGGAACTGGTAATGGATCTCAAGCATGTCCGTCTATTATAATGAAAACTTCCGTTAAGCATGAAACATGCAGACGATGACAGTGTTAGGGCCATTCTACTCACAGTCAGGTTAGAAAATATAAATCAATGAATGAATTCACTAAGTTCCTTGCACTTTTTATAACAATAAAGTTTTCCATTATTGAAATCGGTAGAGGGGTACAAACAGACGGGTTGATATATAATACTGTTAATATGATACAGAATTGTAAATTAAGTATTATTAATGTAGTTTCTGAGTTAAATCCCATACTTAACAGCATTGGAGTTTGCTCAAACATACAAAGCAATGAATTTCAGGATAATATTTACTAAAGATATACCCAAAGTCATGAGGTATCTTTCAACCAACCACAATATCTGATTTACACAAACGTCAAGTGATTCACAGGATGTAATAAAAGTTACACAATATCTAAATTAATGTTTTCTCTACAGTAACGGTCCTAAAATGGCTATGCCAAAACTGCATGGCTGATGAGATGGAGGGCCAAACATGGCTATGCTATTATGGAATCTCCTATAATGAAAGAAAAGGTTAAGTTTACCATATAACTGGGTAGGAACAGACTCAGCTGCCTCCTTCTCTTTTAACATGGGAACAATTTCATCTGGAAAAAACAAGACAAATGACATCTGTAAACAGACTTACCTGATTAATGAAACATAAAATGAGAATTTATTATAAAACTGCTGGCTTTCTAATTCTGTTTTCTTCCTTCAACTAAAAGCAGGGGAGTGGATCTGTGACAGAAGACGGTATGCATATATGTACAAGCATTGTATAGCTCCTCAAATAACTGGGGGCCCGAGTGGCCGAGTGGTCTAAAACACTCACCGTTACGGATCACTGCCATCTCACCTCTGTCTGTGTGGGTTCGAGTCTCGGGTTCAGCCAATGTGGGTATGTGAGAAAGCTTGCCAGTAGCTTCTCGTGGGTCAGTGGTTCTTTCCGGGGTTTTCCTGGGTTCTTCCTCCACCATTTATACTGGCCACCATGTATAGCCTATCTTGTGCTGAAAAATGGCATTAAACCCTATAACAACAACAACAACAAAATAACTGTAGCTATACTATGCCAACAGAAAGTCTGAAAACAAAAAATGAATAATTACACAAACAGTTGGAAAAGATAAACCTTTCTAAAATGAATGATTTTGGAACAAAGAATTATGCATTACTTCTAACAATGATTTCTCCTGTTTATTAAATGTGGATGAATTTGTATGCCTAAGGGTGGAATCAAGTTTGATTTCTGAGTGTACATGGTTTAGTAACTGGTCCAAAAGCCAGATCATTTGCATGATTATATGGATCACTGGATATTTTGGTAGTTTACTCAAAAGCAATTTTCTTCATCCCAATTAATTCTTGTAGGTTGGTGGTTCTTTCTGGCGTTTTCCGGGTTCTCCCCCCCCCCCATTAATACCGGCACCAAATATAGACTGTTGTGTGCTGAAAAATGGCATTAATCCCTACAACAACAACAACAGCAACATCCCATTTAAAGTACTGGTTAAATTGGCTCAACAAAGAGGCTTTCTGAAGTGAAAGTTCTAAAACTCATGTAATTCTTCATATTTTTTGTACACACATGAACCATAAAAGTCATAACTATAGTTTTGTACTAAGCTTTGTTGTACACATTTTGTTCTAACACTAAATCTTCTGATTTTTCATACCTATGATGTACAAAATTAGCAAACTGACATGTCTGAGAAAGCATAAAAAGGTACTGATAGTGCATAACAGAGGAGGAAGTGTTTGTGCTGCTGGACGATATCTTCGAATATTCTTGTGTAATTCTGCTCAGTTCTGTATTTTAATTGGCACAGCTTCTGTTTGTGAATGTTACATTTTCTAGGAATATGTACATCATTGTTGGCTGGATAGAGATAAATGGAGAGCCTCAAACTGAACTTTCAACAACAAAACGATAGTCAAAACTACTAGTGTTAATATATGTCTCAAATTTTGAAGTATCTTCAATGGTTTTGTAGACAGAGAAGACACTTATTCATGATTCTATAATTACAAACAATATGTGAACGCATTAAAATACTCCAACATAAGGCCCACTAGCCATATGAGGCTGGGAGCTACCACTATGAGGTACCAAATGGCCATGCAGTGCACTTAGGGGCTCAATGTTTAGACCAGCATATTTTCATGTTTTGTGGGATAAAACTATCAACTTAAAAATTACGATCCAGCTTATCAGCAGACATCACACAAGCTTCTAATTTTTTAATATGATACATACCAAGAATTTCAATATTATGTGTGTGCTATCAAAGCTAACCACAAGCTTCAAACAGCAGTGGAATTAGGCTTGTTTAGTGGTACATGGGTATAAAAGGATGTCAGCATCTTCACCAATATGGGGTTCTGCATTTATCCTAGTTTTAGTAATGAATAACTTACCTATCAACTTAATTAGTCCATTATGGATTAAGCATATTTGTTCAGATGCATATGGAAGTGAATATCAGTATTACCTACTAAAGATGCATATGCAATCACTCTATTTTATACTTTCAAAAACGAATCAGCATACGATCTTTCAACCAAACCATAATCTGATACACGCAAATGCAAAGTGATTCACTTTATGTGCCAAAGGTCAAACATGAAATCTAAATGCATGTCCTCTTAACAGCAATGGTCATAAAATAGCAAAGCCAAAACTATTCTGATAAAACACAACACATGGCTATGCAATAATTCAAGAATCTTTAAAAATGGAAAAAGGATCAATTTACTGAAAAATTGGGTAGGTTTAGAATCTGATTCCTCCTTCACTTCTACAGTAGGTGAAGACTCTGGTTTCTCCTTCACTTGTATGACAGGTGTAGACTCAGGTTCCTCCTCCTTCACTTCTATAGCAGGTGTAGACTCTAGTTCCACTTCTTTGTTATGTGTAGAATCTGATTCCTTCTTCATTTCTAACAGGTTCACAGCTTCCTCTGGAAAAATATCAGATAAAATGTCATTTGTAGGCAGATCTACCTGATCACAAAATATTACAAAGGAGCTGGTTGCCTGCTCCATTATTTTACCCAAGCAAAACACAGCAGAATAGAATTAAGGAAAAGGACCTGTCCTTGCATGTTAACATGTGCTAAAAGAAGATAGAATAACTTCTATGTACAGAAAGGACCACTGATAATATTTAACAGAGAACAAAATGTTCCAATTGTATATAAAATTATATATTCATATGCAAAATAAACTGAACTTCTCCTTTACAAAACAGATTTCTTAATAAGTATGAACATAATAAAACCCTGCTGAAAACATAACTTGCTTTTGAGACAAAAAAATTTCTACAGCAATTTTAGGAATTATTATGCATGGGTGAAATATGCAAAACAGACAAAGCACTCCCTCAACAGGGATTTACAAAATTACTCTCCTACCATGAGAAAAAATAAATGGAGTTTGTTATTGTAAATTACATACATGTATCTACTGAATGAACAGTGCACAAGACACTGATCCCAAAATTAAGAATTTTGAGCAAGGATAATCAAGTATGAAATACTGAACACTGAGACTTAAGTATGGAGCGATGGTGTCACAATGCCATGGAGTATCCACACCAAGAAGCAAGTAATCTTGCCTATGAAACTGACTTCAATTAGTACCTCATTTACAGTCATTGATGCATAAAGGTTGGATGAGGTAATACTCAACACAAGGAGTTGTAGACAATGCCCCAGGCATAAGAAGTCAATAAAGTGTGAAAGTTGATCTTCCTTTCACGTGATTTAGATTTCTCCAATTCTGCAGCCATATACCAAACTGCCTCTAACTGCCTGAATAAAATGACCTAAAGTAATGCAAAGCTTGTGATATTTTCTGGTAGAATGGAGTTTCCTTGCCAAGAGGCATGCATCTGGAATAACTGATAATACAAAGTACACTAGATGAAGACATGTTGCGGCAATGGGAGTTATGAGCTTTGTAAAGTGATATGCCTCAAAAACTGGTCCAAACATGATGCAAATGAGCAAATTATATGGAAAGATGATAACCTGAAAGTAAACAGCATAACCAATGATAGGAAGATAGTTAAAACAGTACAGATTGAAGGTATGTTTTTTGGCAAGTTTTAGGTTATTTAGTGAAGTGTCTTGCCCAAGGATGTACTATGGTATAGTATTTGCATCCCCTCCTCTTTGTTTGTGGCCCCCACAGATTTTAAAACAAAAACAAATAGCATCAAGGATACAAGAAAAATGCACAAAACTTTATCATTTCATTCATCAATTATAATTTCTAACCTGATTTTCGCCAAGGGAACCCAAACACTGTAAAGTTGGTGTTTCAAATTGAATAGGAGTTTCTTTAGTAATACAGTCACCATATTTACATAGGCGAGTCTTTGTTTTCAATCAACAGATGTAATGTAGTTCACCATCATTGATAATTTCAATAATTCCATAAATTCTGGAGCAGCTATATCTCTTTTAACACATGTATATAGAGTTCCTCCTTTTCAATTATTAAATTTTTTTTATAAAGTTTAAAATGGGCATTGCAAATACTGGACAAAGATGACAGTTTTTACCAAAGCAGACTGTTCCAGAAAACAGAAAAGGACTGAGCAGTCTGTCTGCTTGTTTACATCGAGAGATTCTGTTTGGTTTGAAATGCCAATACGTTGACAGTGTTAGGGACCCCTGGCAACAATCAGGTTAGAAATTATAAACTGATTAAGTGACAAATTTTGCACATTTTTCATATTCTTGATGCTTTTCATTTTCAAAGTTTTAGGGGGGACACAAAAGGGAGGATGTGCAAATAGTTCATGGAACCAGTGCTGATGTAATGGTAGGATTTGATCTTGCACACTTTAGCCCACAAGTCCAGCATGCTAACCAAAGCAGCTCACTAACTGCCTCTTACAGTATGCAGATGGGTTTATCAGGCATATTATACATCCCTAAGTCCAAATGGGGAAAGGGTACATAAGGAATTAATGACATATTTGATCTCGGAAAATGCACACTTTTGAGTTGCCAAATATATAGTGTAACTTAAAGATCTAGTAAACTTCACAAAGCAGAAACTATAATGATTCAGCGAAAAAAAACAGAGAATTTAATCAGAAAAAAAGTTTCATTTCAAGCATTGCATGGTGACTCAGTATATAAAGAAGCTGTTGAAGCAACACTCACAGCATTATGGCAAATCTGACATACACTGTATATCTAAACTCATTCACAAGTTTAAAAGGATCGATGTACTGTTGCTAATTTTTTAAAATAAAAGTACCTGTTGGCTTTTGAATAGTACATAAAACCAATTGATCAAACATAAGGTATTCTTTGAATGTTTCTATTCATGTTAAGTGATGCAACAAAAGTAAAGCACTCACTCAATCATAGATAACTGACAAACATGAGTTCCTTGAACAGACTGATGCTCTACTGTGTGAAAAGAATTTCTAGGAATCCAACTGATCCAAAAGAAGACCATTTCAATTTTTTAACTGTCGAGTGTTGAAACTATCTCCAATGTTCTTCAGCAATAACAAGACTTTCAAATGAGCTGCTATGGTATATATACTGGATGTCAGCTTGGCAACATTTTTATGTAGGACTAAGTGGACATCATTAGAAGTCTTTTGGTGACAACCTCATGTCATAATGATCACCCATTCTGGAGGAGTAGTCAAAACAGGATTTTTGGATGGTCATTATGGCAGTTATATTGGATAAATAATTGGCATCATTTTCACTGAGGATCAGCTAAGGATCGTAAGAAGTATATTGGGGAAAACCCATTGCAGATAGTCATCCATTTAGACAGGTGTAGAGATAACAATATTTTCAAGATATGACCATCCTGCAATAAAAAATTTACAAGACGGCTGCTGTGGTGGCCATACTGGACATCAGGTCAGCTCCATTTTTGTTTAACATCCACTGGACATAAGAAATCTGGTGAAAACCGTGTGTCAATATGACTTTCTGTTCAAGCTGAGTTGTGATTAAGATTTTTCAGATGGATGCTGTGGTGACTATACTGGATGTCATATTTGCATCATTTTTATTTAGGACAAGCTAGACATCATCAGAAGTCTTCTAGTGAAAGCCCCATGATAATATGACCATCAATTCAGGAAGAATAGTGATAACAAGATTTTCAAAATAGCTGTCATGGTGGTCATAACGGACGTCGTAATGACACCATTTTCATTTAGGGCCAACTATACCATGGAATGAATGTGTGTGTCAAGTTTCAAAAAATCCTCCAAGCAGCTTAGAAATAGTAGTAATAACAAACTTGTGCTAATGGATAGACAGAAGATGGACAACAGACCATCCACAAGCCCATCTGGTCTATGAACAGCAAAGTTAAAACAGTATTCAAGAAAACTTTATGATGATATCAAAGACCCATTAGGTTACAATAATTTCCAAAGTGGGAACAAATTAAATTCAAAATGAAGAAAACGTAACATGTGCAGAATCGGCTGAACTGTAACATTGTTTCCTTTAACAATCTAGCTATCCCAGTCAGGGAAGAGAAGTGTTTCCATCAACTGTTTATGTTAGTTACATGGACTAGACATTTCTGACATTCAAGCCAAATGACAAAAATAGTAATGTTGAATATATATATATATATATATATATATATATATATATATATATATATATATACACTCAACGTGACCCCACTATAACACGGTAATTGGGAGCCATAGAACTCATGTTATACACCGAACCGTGTTATAAGCAACCAGGTCAGTTAGCTGAAGAAAATGATGCATGTACCCCAAAAAAGTTGGGGGTGGGGGGTAGGTAATAAATAAGTTCAGGAGGTAAAATACGTGCTTCACTGGCACAATTACCATCTTAAATTGAGGCATATTAAATGGGAAATACACCTGTAGTGAAAACAGAGAAGGCATATATAATATTTTAATTTATTTAGAGAACCACGGATTGTTACAGATACATGTATACTGTTTACATATACACGTCTAATGTATAGCATGAACAGAGTATCAACACTGTGTACTCACCTGCGAATCTCATCACATACATTGAATCCACAATACAAGTAATTCCATCGAAAATATGCACACACAGGGATTTAAAATATTCAATAATTTTGTCACAGGTCATATAGGTCTGAATTCAGTGGATAAACATAGCACAATCATGTAAAGAATCATGAAGCACATTTACTTTTCAGTACGTCCCAAGTCGGTAAAAGTTAGGTTGCATTTTAAACTGCTGTTGGTAGCATTCGTAAGCGTAAGCTTTTTCACTGCAAAAAAGGTAACTTTCACGACACAGTAAATGTGTTCCTGTCACGTTGGAAAATGAAAAAAATCCATCAGATTCCATTGCTTTTATTTAAGTTTGGTACTGACTTCCTTTGAAGAAAAGTTTTTTGTTTTTATTGAAGATTGTAGTCAGTTTTCTTTGATGAAAGGTGCATGCGTTATTGAAGTCACCGCTAAAGGACAGCTTTGGAGAACCAAACAAATGCCCGTTTCTTATTGTGACAGCAACATCAAATAATTGTACTGCATGACTGAGACTGATTTTTTCATTTGCTTAGTACGTTTTCATAACAGTCGGTGCTTCAAAGGTAATCTGTTTTCTTTGAAATTTCAGCAAACTATTTTATCTGGGTACATTTTTAAGAAAGGAATTGGATGTTGTTTGGTCAACTGTAGTTACTGTTCCTCCCTGCCTATTGAATAGACCAACAAGTAAGATGTTGTTTGGGGTGGGGTTGTTTGTTTTACATTTGTGGTAGCGGAGTGATGCTGCCTTCCACGCTTACATCAGAAATTTAACAAAGGGTCAACAGATGATAGAGACGTAGGTGTTCTGGTCTGATGACAAGGATTAGTACAGAAAATGTGAGTGTTCTGAAGGATTTAATTCTGAGTGAAAAGAAGAGGAATTTTACTTTCCATCCACATACAAATGTCAGTCTATGTAAATGTATTAATTACTAGCGAGCGACCAAAAATCTGACCAAAGATAGATTACAAGATAATACCTCGTCCGGCTGATCTCCGCTACCAGAAATGTCAAAAACAAAACCAAAAGTGGATATCTCACAACATACAGTGCATATGCTCGATGTCAACATAAGCGGATTATGATATAACAATGCACTGTTAAGATAGTTTGTCGATATGGATAAAGAAATTGTTTATGTAACAATACATAAATTTCAGTGCATTTATATCAAGTGTGTGGCTTCCCACCATGGGGCCTCTGAATTTCTTCACTCCAACCCAATGGTTGTATATACTAGTTTAAACAGCCAACAATGTCGCCAATAAAAAAATTCGCCAGATGGTACATTGTGCCGACAATAAGGAAAATGAAATCGCAGTTTGCGACATTGGTGAAGCCCTATGCGATCCAAGAATAAACTTTTTTCACGTTATTTGTTTTACTTTTAAGAAGAAAAAACTATTTTTTCGTGTACAAGAAAAATACATATAAAATTTCAGAAGCCACGCCACAATCGTCTTGTATTATTCATGCGTGATCTCTTCCCCAAAATGATAATAAACTTTTTACGTTTTTTGGGGTACTTTTAAGAAAGAAATTTTTTTCATGTACAAGAAAAATACATGTATATAAAATCTCGGGAGCAACGCCATGAACGTGTTATATCCAAATTCATGTTATAACGGAGCGTGCTATAGTGGAGTCACACTGTGTGTGTATATATATATATATATATATATATATATATATATATATATATACACACACACACCTCTCCCTCGATAACTCGTGCACAATGGGGTCCACAAGCACAGACCGCACTATAAGCGAGGGCGCGAGTTACCGAGGGACCTCCAAAAGTTGAAAAAATTCGCTTAGACATCGAGAAAACAGCGGAGGGGGGGGGTCTGGGTTATGGAACTGGGACATTTAATTGCCTGAATGCTCATTTTACAATCACATCGATAATAATCTTTACTAATGCACTTTTTCTAATGAAGCTGTTCGTTATTCTGTTGAAATAACATTTATTTTCAAAATGTCCAACATGTGGGATCGTCCCAACTGGTTTCAACAACCATCACGTGTACGTGAAAACATCTGTGTATTACGTCACTGCTCTTTGTTTTCTTGATGAGTCTGGTTCCCAGAGTGGTATTTAATAAAATCCTGCTAAATCAGGATTCATAAGAGCGGGGAACTAGTCTAACAACTAACAGTCGATACACCACCAAACAAGATTCTTTTTTTTTCAAAAACAAGCGAAATTTATTTCGTGAGACAATTGTCTACGTCGAATCTCATTTTTTTTGTATTGTTCAATTAGTACAGTATTAATGTCATGATTTTATTGGAAGTAATAATGAAACTTCTTATCATCCTTGAGGATATCTCTAAGTGTCAGTTCAAGAATTCTCTGAAACTTGCATGCCCACAATGGTCCGTATCTTTGAAACCAAGCTCTTTATTTTACGAAGTATTCATTTCGTTTCGTTGCCTTGCTATCTTTGATCAGTTACCAACGAGTCAGTTAATTTAAGGCAGTTTATGTTACATACACAGTAACATTTATAACAGTGATCAGTGGCGTAGCGAGGGTACTTAGCGCCCGGGGACAAAACATAAACTTGGCGCCCCCTTCAAGCGCATCTGAGATAACGAATAGTTGTATTTTCCTCATTTTGGCGCCCCTGGCACATGGTGCCCAGGGACAACTGTTCCCCCCACCCCAAAGCTATGCCACTGACAGTGATTGATCAAATGAAGTGAGTTCATCTGACATACAACTGGGGCCGCTAGATTTTAAGTTTGTAGGATTTTCGTGCCTTTTCACTTTTCTTTTATTCCAGCTCCTTTATTTGATTCAAAAGACATAATTAACGTGATAATACAACGGAGGCCAGCTTTTAATTCAGTGGAACAATACAAAAAATACTTCCGCACATCAGTTATCAAAACACAGTCGGCACCTAATCAGGTTCTCAGAGAAACACTCGTGGACATAGCTGTTACGGTAGATTGACACATTTTATGTCTAATTACAAGAGGACGCATTGCATTTATGATGATTACGCTTAAAATGAACTAAAAGATAGAACTAGAACATAAATTTCAATTTATAAAAAAAAATATTTAATTTGTATTTAATATTTATTAAAGTACTGCCTCCACTTGGCGTAAGTGACAATTTCATTGATCAAAATTTCCTTGCATATCAATAATTGCAGTGTACGACCGTTTGGAAAGGAAATGAAAAAAATTTTATGACTTATTTTTTAATTTGATATTTCACAATGTTGATTAAAATTTCAGGTCCTATCTACCGTTTTCGACAATAAAACGAGCGATATATCAAAGTTTCCGTTACTAATTTTGATCGCAATTTTCTTCAAGTTCAATAAATAGTGATCAATTTTTGGGCATATTCTGGTTTTAAAAAATGGGATCCACGCCTGACCCCGCATTATAAGCGGGTTCGCGAGTTATCAGGGTGCGAGTTATCGAGGGAGTGGTGTATTTGAATTTACCTGGGCTGAGAAACAAAAATGGGAGATGACATGCATGATGAGTTAAACAAAATAATAAAATCTTTCAAACAGTGAAAACCTTAAACGATACAGCTTTATGAGGGTAAAAGAGTGAAATTTAAAGCAGATAAATAAAGAATTTGCTGGAAAAAGGAAAACATCAAACAGTTGTCAACTTAGCATGGCAAACAAACTGCATCTGCAGTCAAAAGATTTAACAGCACAATAAAGACTAGAATCTGAAAGTATTTTACACAACTGAAACCATAAAATAATATTATGTACTCTGTCCATACCTTTGTAGATACTTAAGTAGGTGTGAAATATCCCTAAACACTCTTCAAGCAAGAGACTTCAAACTTGAGTCAATGATAGTAATATGATTGTACATTATGTGCCCATGGAATCAGCTTCTGGGCAGACCTGCCAACCCTAAAAAGACCTTCTCAGTAAGACAGTTAATTTTTTTCCATAAGTTGGACCTGTTTTCAGTAAGGTGTAACAAAATATCATGTGCCACTACTGTCAAGCTGGAAAACATGCACTGAAAAATCCTAATATACAAAGGTAAACATTGCGTTCAGTTCAAAACTTTTACTTGAACCTTAATTACCTCCAGCACAGTTTCACAAACCGCAGTTCTAAACACTAGGGAGCTCAATGGTAGTTTCATGTCTCAACTTGACGCAATCGTTAATAAAATTAAATCTCTTCATCTTTCCCACCATGTGACATACTCAAATCTACACATAATAACACTAAACGTAACTGTTCCCTTCCTGCTTGCTTCCCCAAGAAACTAAATGTTCCATTTTATTCATCTGTTCTATAAGAATATTTTAAGAGGTTTGTTGTCCCTTTCTTTCTTACCTGTCACTTGTTGGACGCCATTTGTCAAATAAAAAATTAAAAGAAACCAATTAGCAAAAACCTGATCATGCAGACGTTTTTGGTACAAAATATGTGCAGTTTAAAGCATCTAAAGTACTAAGGCAAAGTTAGTCTGTTCCCTACCCTAACTAACTCTACTGAATCTAACGTGAGCTCTGATCCAAATCAAATATAGACATGATATTATCCAGATTTTACTGCAAACAATCATACTTCTGTAATTTGTCCTTTTATTCCACAAGTCCATATTTTAAGCATCGTTTCTGTAAGACTTACAGAAAAACCATAAGGTTTTGCAGGTCTGCCTAGGTGGCAAATGGAAAACTATTTAGATCACCACCCTACGTACACATACATATAATTTCTGGGCATGACATGTTGAAAAAGTATTTGTGACAAATATATTCCCTAGGGAATGTATCTATTCCATGGGTACTCAGAAACTATTCAGATTTCAAGAACTATATACATACTACTCAATACACAAAATGAATGCTCATATTTCAGCATGCTACTAACATTGGCCCCCAATGTCAATCCTGACATTAATTCATGAAGCTCCAAACACTGAAGTGGTTTAAAAAATGGGAACGCAAGGAGATCATAGAATTCAAGTTCTCTAAATATTTATCTTGGATATTTAACAGACAGCCAAGAAAATTAATTGTCATTATTTGACAGAGAATTAGAAAAACATGAAGTATAATTTTCATGATTTTAATATTATTTTTTTTTGCAGGTTTTGATTCAAGGTCTTTAAATTTTCTGGCTTTAAAAAACTGATGAATGATTGTGTCATCAAACTCATGTTCACTGCAATAAAATGCACAATATCTTTTTATGAAGACTGGATATTTTGGAGTAGGCTCTCAGTATTTATCAACGATAAAAACAATTAAAATAAAGTACATCATAAAACGATGGGGGGGGGGTATTCTATTGTACATGATATATTCTGTTTTGCTTGTGCTTTAGGAAAACTGAAAACACTGAAGAAATTCAATATATTCATATATGTTCTGCATCAGATTCATTCATCATATATCAAAACTAATTTCCCCACATACTTCTGAATTAAACAGATTACTGTACATGTTTGTTTTAGACAAACAATAAATAAAACTGTACCTTGTGTATTCTCATGACAGCTCAGTGTGGATTTATTTTTTCTATTGTGACACATTGTTATCCCTGGAATGATATGAAACAAAATGTAAATGCACACATGTAAACAATCAGATAGGCAGTGTAAGATTTAAATGTAAAAGAAAGCAAAGTTTCAAAGGTCAGTGGTAAGATCAAAGTGGCTCGGGAATCCATACTTTTCTATACTGACTGAATAATAATGCCATCTTTTTTAAGGACTATAGATGCTACAGACCTTGATATAAATTAGTTTTAAATATGACCATCCATAGAGATTTCTTGGACAAAATCAAACATCATCTGTCCTCATTCTAATCTATATCCACGACAGTCCACAATTTGTGCAGTTTTATTGTGAAAACACTTGGATCAATCAGCTGTACAATCCTGATCAAAAGTTTCAGATACTGATATGATACTGACAACACTTTCACACATATAACATTCATAAACCTTAAACACTAAATAGCAGACATTTGTGAGCAACTGGTGCACTAAAGGTTCACACAAGGTACACAACAGCCAAAGTTTTGCCTTGTGCACTCTAGGTAAAATGATTAATATCTGCTACCCATAATGGAAACTTGCTGCAACTTTATTGAGTTCAATGTGAAATATCCATTTATGGAAAATATTAATTCTTTATTACATAAGGAATTTGCACCCAAAATTGGCATGTATGTTGAAAAAGGTTTCTGCCTGTAAATGCAGTGAACTGCCTATGCTGTAATAGGCTGTCTAGATATGGATTGAAAGTTTCCGAACTTTGAATTCACCAAAACATTCAAGCATATTATTTTAAACATTAAATGAAAGCAAAAATCCCGCATTGAGGTAAATAAAATCCACAAATTATAGAACTTCAGTATAAAAAATGGAAAGATATCTTACATGACTTGATTTTTTTCCAATATAGAAAGCACATGATTACTAGTATAACCGGGATTATTAGAAGTGCCAGAAAGACCAACTTGTCTGGAACTGCAAAATACAAAATAGCTTGGTTAATTTTATAACAACAGTATCAGTTTTATATATTAACAATGAACTCATCAATCACTGCTTGGAAGATTAAACATGGCCAATAAACAAGTGTACAAATGTTAGGAAGGTTACACATTTCACAAAGTGCTCATTCATTGTCAAAGTTTCATGCCAATTATGACCATTGAATATTCTACACAACATGAAAATACTGATTTTAGTGGCATTCATATTTAAAAATGATGAGATTGTTCAGTATGCATTTTTGTTTTCAAGTTCTTCTTCCTGAAATGATACAAGTCTCCCACTTCAAATATTGTTCTTGTGTTTGAAATATTTTCATAATCTACCAGTAATACACAATACCTTAATGTATATAAGGGTTTGGAATTAAAATAAGAACAATATACAATTGACAAAAGTGGATTAGATAGCTAGCTAGCCTTTTCCCATCTGTCGCCTCATAGGGATTGAACACTGAAAGAAATGGTGAAAAAGAAACATCAGTAGCCATAGGCTGATTCGCTGGAGTTCAAAAGCATAGGTCCACTTAACTAAAGATGCTAACATTACCAGCTATGGTACTAGCATGAATAGCAAAAGATTGGGGTAGAAAAAATAACAGACACAAAAATGAAAAATTTTAAATTTTAAATGAACCTTTATAAAATTTCAAAGGATGGTCATGAGGTACTGGACGAGGTATTGGTGTTAATCCATAATCTGCCTATGGGGTTTTCAAAGGCTTGATAGAATACAAATAAAATAAACTATATCTTAATAAATTATAATTTTCCTTCAAAAGTACGTTTTGTTGTTTCTGGGTCAAGCCAAGAAGTTTGTGAGAGAGACCAAATTACAGATGAGGATTCAACATGGCATATCCTCATTTTGGAGAAATGGTAACCATGTCTTCAATGTAAAGTTTTTCTATTTATGGACACATGAACAAAACCAAAGGATTCTAAATTCATCGAAGAGTCAGCAGGAAGTGCGAAAAGAAATCTTGAATAAGCTCTTCCATGAAGATTGTCAAAGCAATTCAGAAAGCTAGTAACAAGGTTTCACTGAGGAATTCCAACATTTTCTTCTATATCCAAAACCTAGTTATGAAGTGTACAAGGAGGACCATGTGGGCCTGATATTTCTTACTTAGTTGACAAACATCAACTTGTGAATGAAAATTTACACACATATTGAAACTGTTGAGAGGAAAGAAAAACATGGAGCACATAGCTGCCACATTCTTTATGAATATTTAGTCATAGTTTTTTCATAAATAGATAGAGAGTGAGAGAGAGAGACAAAGAGACTCGATTACAAATATTCACCAAAACAGAACCAATGTACTAACCCTAGCACCTACAAAAGTATGCTTGATAATACTAACAGAATTTTTATAAATATGAATTAACAGGATGATCATACAGGTTCAAGAATTTATAATTCATACTCAAACGAGATTCAAACCCAGGTCTGCAGGTAAACAGCACCCATCACCTTGCCTTTATGCACCAACCACTAGACCATGCACACACCACCAAAAAATAATCTTACGGTGTTGGTGGTATCGACATCCATGTAGAGAAGGCACAAACGCATGTCAGCCTTGTAATTTATTCTTATCTGTACAGAGTAATTCCAAATTCCTATGACAGAATATATATAGATATAATTATCAAGGATTACAAATACAGTAGAGTGCAAATGTACTTTCAGGAGTAAGGGTGCAAACACCACCTCATGTCACAAATTATGATACAGTGGACCCCACTACAGGAAGCTCCATTATAATGTGAATTCAGATATAACACAATTGTGGCATGGCTCCCGAAATTTTATATATTTTTTAGCACACAAAAAAGTATTTTTTCATTTTACAAGAAAAATAATACATGAAAAGTTTATTATCATTATGGGGAAGAAATCACATATGAGTTTGAACAGAATACAATCATAGTATGGCTTCTGAAAATTTGTATATTTGTTCGTTCATGAAAATTTTTATTTTTTCAAAGTACAAAAACTAATGTGTAAAAGTTCATGATTATTTTCGGGAAGAGATCATGTATGAATTCAGATACAATATATTCATAGCATGGCTCACAAGATCTGACAATAATTTCACCAATTTCTTGAAAAAGTTCAAAGTTTTGTACCAAAATAAGCTTAGCTTAGTTCTGAAAGAAGTCAGCTAATTAAAAAGCTGATTAGTGTTAATCTTATTATTATTGAACTATAAACAATAATGCCAGCAAGTCTTCTCCATTTATCTTCAATGCATTCTGTGTACAATTTTGGCTCAAATGAAAGAAAAGATTCTCATCCAAATCTATAAATCAAATACTTTCAGTAATTGCTAAACATCCGAGTTAATCTCACTATGAAAGGTTGTTCAAACTATGGCACGATTTATTATGTAAAAAAAAAAAACGATAAAAAAATGACACAGCTGCCAATACTCGCACATGGAATTGTGGTGTAATCAATTGTCCTGCAGTTAGCTAACCAGTAAATAATATTCAGCATCTGCTATAAAAACGACTGTGTTGTTCCTTGACAACTATTCTTGCTGTATTTGTTCAAACAAATAGAGGTCAAAGTGTTAATTATTGAGTATTTACAATGGATAACAGGAGACAGAACATAAAGCTTTTACTGTTCAAGTCTGAAGTCCTGGGCAGGACCAAGTCCAAAGTTGAACAAATGCAATTAGATTCAAAATTTTGTGTTAACAAATCAAGCAAGCGATGTGGTGGTCTTAAAAGGTTTCTTACCTAAATTTATGTCAGTAAATTTACCTACCAGTTTTAGGGAATTAATTAGATTACTGATATCAGCTCAATCAACAATCATACATACCCGCTGAAACAAATTTATAGACTGAATTGTCAGCAGTTTTGGTCATTGTCACACATGTCAACCCCACCCCCTCTTAACTCTTTTTATTCTCTAGTTTCACATCATCCACATATACACAGGAAACTGTCTTGCAAGTGTTAACACTGATTGGAACAAACCATTTAAGTTATAGGGGTGGTGGGATTGGCTAGTATAATCAAATATTCTACTCCATGCTGTTTGCTTATAAATCAAATTTTTCAATGATTACTGGGTTTATTTATTTATTCCCGTTCTTTAGAGAATGACTCAACATTTTCTAAGGAACTTGCTCTGAACTACAGTCAAAAGGTTTACTCCCTAACTGGGTTCAGGCAGTTTACATGTACAGTGTAACAGTGTACACACACTTGTCGAATTCTCATCACCAAAGCTCATCACAAGAGCATTACGAGGTCAATAACTTTTATCTTCCATGTGAATTTTCTCCTATATACATATGCTTTTCAAGACTGAATACAGTTTTCCCTTTATAAATTCTCAATATCTGAATTATGGATTTTATTGTAGGTCAGAAATCAGACCCTTTGGATACATCCAGCAAATATCAATGTTGTGGAAAAATTCTCACATGTTTCGTAAGTTTGTGTGAAAGTATTAGCAAGAAATTAAATGTCAGGATTCAAGAGGACCTAGCAAATGTTTCTTTGTTTATTATAGAAATGATGCTAATTTATGCACATGTTTGGTGGAATTAATATTATGGATAATAACAGATTCGACTGGTGAGTACAGTTACGTAACTATTTACGCTGACATTGCAGATTTTGCATACATTCAAATAAATATTAAATAAGTAATAGCTATTGTAAGTACTTTTTGTTTAATCTGGAACAATTAGATAGCCTATCAATGAGACTATAGTATTGCACACACTAATTTGTTTTTGGGAAGTATAATGCATCGTTCTCTTCAGCTAATTGACCTGGTTGGTTATAAATATGGTTCAGTACATAGCACAGTCCCCATTTTTGGAACCCAACAATATTGTTCGAGTGGGGTTGCACTGTAATTGCAGATAAGGCCAGCTAAGAACAAGTAGTATACTCATTTCACACTCATAATATATCTTCATGAGGTCAATTTTTTAAAACAAATATATGAAACAAAAAATGAGATACATAAATATTTGGTTTGCAGCAACATGCAGATTTTAGCACTTTAGCTAACCAAAAGGGCTAAAAGTAACTGACATAGGTAGTTTTATTAGAGCCAACTTGTATTAAACTGTCAATGTATAATTTTGTTTTACAAAGGCAAGAGGAAGGAGAGGCTCAACACATAGAAATTGAAGCACTTCAATGTTTTTCTGCTCTGGTTTTCATTGTCATATATCAAACAAATTAACCCTCATTCTGTTGGAGGCTTATTATCAACAAAAGGAAAAGAAAACAAATGTAACTGGTGCAGTTGTAGAACTTTCATTTTTGGTACCATTATTATTATTTTCATCTCCAGTCATCATGGTTTCTGCAATGACAGCAAATGAAATTTAACATTTTACTCCCCAAACTGGTTTGTATAATAAAACATTATAAACTTGTGGATTCCTCAAGTTAAGGATAATAATGAGGTCAGTGGTTACTTTAATATGTGTACAGGAGAAACTGTTCAGAGAATGTTATAGCAACAAAGTAAAAAGTATAAAGTACTGGCAACAAGTAAAGTATGAACAACCATTACAGTTCATTTCCTCATTTTAGCTTGCACTATATACTATTGTGACAGAAATTTTGGTTCAAAATGTATTGTTTCAACGTTTTACTAGGTTGGTCATCCTCTCCACTTTCAACACGTTTTTGTTTGGATGGCTTTGTGTGTAGGCTTAAAGCGTCTGAGGTACCAATGTACTACCGTATAATTAGTCCAGTTACCATAATAATTCACTTAGTCTAATATGAAAACCTGGATATGGCCCGATTCATGGCAAGCCACTATCTGGAAATCATATTTTCAAACATTTTGCTGTTATTCTGTTAAGTCTGTAATTTTGGCATCATTTCAATAAGACTCGTGGCAAATTTGTAAGGGTTGGCTTGTTTGAAAAGATCTACTGTCTTCTGAAAAAGATGACACAATTATTTATTTTGTAAGAAAAAGCCAGGGAACAACTTTGGACCTTCTATCAACCCTTTCAAATGTTTTCCTATCTTCTTTAAATCTGTTTCTATCTATATGTATCTAATGATCTATGTATCTATTATATTAGAACATAAGCTATATCCCCCTAACCTACTTAAATAACTGAAAATACACTTGTTGGCTTTCCATATATCATATCACAAATTACTATGTGCATTTCATGAATTGTGACATGTGGACTTCGTAAGTCACTGCATTACTGTACACAGCACACTGGATATGTGCTCGACAGATAAGTTTAGCACACCATGGGGAGGAGGGTTATGAGTTACCACATATTATGTCAACAATGAATTTTGGATACATATTCAGTAAAATCATTTCTTCTCATGATAATTTCATGCATGGTAACTTGTAGGACAAATCTAAGTTGTATGGACGAAATGTTCCGAAGAAGATTTACAGGTTCTCCACATTTTTTTTCCAACATCCAACATTCTTTCAAAAATTTTCAACTTCAAACTGTTTTTCAATAAAATTCCAACTTTGAAGACCTAAAACCCAAGAGTTTGAGAATCTGATTCCTGCAAGCTGATTCTTCAAGCGGCAACACCACATATCAGTGGGTCCAAGATTTTTGTGTATGTGCAGCTGCAGCATGTAACTGCTAATATTTTGACACTCAACCCCTCAAATAGCGAGGCCTATGATTCTATGTTAATTTTAGATTTTGTAACTTAGTTATTTTTAAATTATTTTAATGGATGCAATTAAATCATTGGCATTTTTAAGATCTACATAGCTTATGTCTTCTATTATGCACTACAATCTCAGTGATGTATCAACTGAATTCAAGACTTTAGTATTTTGTAACATTTTGAATATCTAATCAAGAATTAGCTCCATTTACATGAGAAGATTTAATTGCAACTCAGGTGTACAACTGTAAATGAGTTTGCCTTGAGCTGGAATAAACTGAGGGTACACCTGTCCCTCATTATAATGTAGCAGTAGGAGTTAATAATGCCAACTATGTTATGTACCTCACCACACAATGGTGAGAAAAGTGTCGTGCATGCAACCACAATATATTGAGAATATTGTAGTAGACCAAACTGCAATATAGTGGAAACTAGTTTTAAACAATTGTGCTTTTAAAGGAAATAATGATATAACACTAACATTCACCTTTTCTTCTTTCAACCTTTATTATTATACACTGGTATGTGTTGGGTTATTGGATCCACAGAGGTACAATGTTATATCTGGAATGATCATGTTATAACAAAGCAAATTATAATGAGCTATATATTATCGGTTGTTTTCATAACTGATAATGGTTCAGGAACACAGAGTGCCTCATTTTTATTAATCTCTCTTTTATTATTGACTGAGTCCATTGTATCTTTACATACCATTATTTTACACAGATAAATTGTGTGATCATTGGATAAGAATGTGTCTCCTCTTGTATCATACTTATTCAATTCCATATTTTGTATGTGTGATAGTTGAGTGAATATAATTTTCTTCAAAAATCCAACTTTCCATTTCTGAAACTCTTCATTTCAAGATTTCTTACATGTTTGTCAAAATAGCAATTTTTTTCAATTTCTGTGATGGAAATAAATTGTGGTAGCTTTCAATATTTATTAAATTTTTTTAAGAACTTTAAAAACAAAAACAAGACAGAATTTTGTGCCATTAAACAACATGTATCTCAATCACATATAAGAACACTTTTGGTGACTTTAAGATGAAGTATGTTGATAAATGTAACAACTTGAAAAACTGTCATTATCAATCTTATAGAGCATTTATGTATGCTAATGAAACAGGCTGAAAGGGATTTTATGCAAGAGATATCTTGTGCTGAATTCACCATTATACCAATGATACATTCAAGCTACTTATTTCATTCCGTTAGCAACTTAAAAGAATTGTGAAATCAAGAATCATTCACGTACATCACAATGCAGCAAACTAAGTGTACAACAAGCTAACAATTGCTGAATAAGAGAAATGAGTTTAAAATCACTACTTTCTCAACAATGATCTTTAGTACTACAAATTCAGGTCGAAATTAGTCAATAACATGAGCAGCAATGCTAATAGAAGGAGTAGACTTGATGTCTCTGGATGATTACAGCCATAATGAAAACTAGAAATTAGTGTCCGTTTAGCTTTCTCCTAAAGACCTGGGAGTCGGAATATATTTTGGAGACAACAAAAACATATTCATCACTTTCAAGTTGTGTCAATAATAGGGCATGCAAAATTTTCCCTCAAAAGCCTTCCAGACGTTCAATTTCTCTATAATGGTAGTAACATAAGCAAATGTTGAAACTTTAATTTACACTGATTGCAAAATGAACCACAACCTGGATACTGAGCAGTTTTTATGGCTCAGATGTTTAAACACAGCCTTTTGAAAGTTTGAGGAAACTTATGAGCCCAAAGAAAACTACAGGTTTTTGATAGGCAATCTCAAAAAGGGCCCCCCCACAAAATATGTTTCCTATTGCACTGGTTTAAAATTAGGGTATGCAGGTCTTTTTTTTTTTGTTTCTTTTTTTTGCCATGGGGAAAAAAGTGCTAGGGTTAACAAATAGAAACAAGGACGGTCAGCTTACCTGAAACACATATCTTTTGTGTTTGGCCTAAGTGTCAGACCTGTGAATTAAAACCGCTACCACTGTGGTGCAAATTCATAGTTCAAATAATGCCATATTTCAGCAAAATTGTTTGGTATTTGTATCATTATATGACTCTCTAAAGCATTACCAAATTGTTCACCAACTTTCATGTACATTTATATTCAGTACCTTTAACAGCATGGATATCAGAGCCATCATCTCCAGGTGTATTTTCTATGCAGGAACTAGGTGTTGTCTGTGTACACAACTCAGACTGACTCCCCTTATAGCACCCCATGGCCTGACCTTGTAGACAGCACAAGATCACTTCCTTCTTCCATGAACAACTAATTGGTAAAACACTTTGATTCCCCTGTAATTAAACAACCACAACCATAATCTTCACTATCATTTTCAAGTTAAAATCAATGCTGAAGACTGAAGGTAAATAAATAAATACATGTTTAGAAGTTATAAAATTAATACATAAATAGTCAAGTTACACTTATGGCCATTTTAATGACATCTGCATAAGGTGATAAATGATGTATAATTGTTATTAAACATGACGTTACACTTATGGCCAGTTTAATGACATCTGCATAAGGTGATAAATGATGTATAATTGTTATTAAACATGACCATAAAGTCTATTATAAAAGTTACACCATGAGATGATTTACAGCAAGATTTATTCACAACAGACAATTCATGGAGGGAATTATAGAATATCAATTAATCATTGGTACTTTAAAAACAAATATTATCATTAGGAAATTAAAGGAAGCTATGCAATAAATGTTTATACAAACACCCAGCAAGATCTTATACAATCATGAGATAATGCAATTCAATCCATACATGTACATCTATTAATATTCTCAAATTACATAAGAATATTAATAATGATATTTTTGCTAGTACATTATTCAGCTCAAATAGCAATTTTTCATAAGATTTCTACAAACGTTCCATATAAATGTGTCAGAGATTACATGTTTTTTGCATTTTCTTACTGAGGTATCATATATTTTTGTGGGTCTCAATTATCTTTGTTTTGTAATGAAAGATGTTTTGTGGGTACTTAAGTTCATGGTTTTGCATTTCAAAGTTTTCATATTTGTAGGTGTTTCATACAAATCTAAAATTCCACAAATGAAGAATAAAAAAAGAACAAAACCATGCCAATAATAATTGGCAGTCACTTCATCGCTAAAACAATACCATGACCTGTATGAGCACAAATCAAACACCTGTCAAGAGAAATCACTAATACTTAACACCATAAGGAACTAATGCAGCCAGCAAGACTAAATGAATCGGTTACTAAAGTAAATGTATATGTATGGTCTTTCCTTAAAACACTGTCCAAGGTGCTGCACCATCAATTACTTTCTGATCATCAGTGGTGTAAAAGTGGTAAAATTCTACTTAGAACCAATGCAGTTTAGACAATGTAATCATTCCACATGTGAACCAAACATGTAACCAGCTTCCCTATGCTCAATAAAATTAGCAAGCAGTGTCAACATCTGATGCTCCGAGCCCATCAAAGTGCAAAGATGTTAACTAAATTGAAAACCAATGTAATCAGTCCTTTGTTTGAGCTTCTCTCATGTGCCAATGAACTTCAATCACCTTAAAACTTTATCAATCAGGCCAATTCATGCTGAATGGTAATTGTTGCTCACATGAGAAAGAATGCTGAATTTGTTTGATGTAAAAATTTCAGCATTATTTACCTGACAAGAGATTTGTGCACAGAAGCAGACTTGTTGGAATGATGTTGATTTAGTGTCCAAACATTATTGTTTGAACTTCAATACTTTGCAGTAATTAGCGTAACTAGTGTTTCATTAGTAATTGAACTTCAAGCAATAGTTCTAGAATTTTAGTCATGTTGTTCATTGGGAATAAGCATTCATGGATAAAATGCAACATACTTTAACAAGGATTGAAATTTTTCACTTGCATGTAGAACTGACTTAAAGAATCTTTTACACAACAATCTATGTAAAGTTAACTGGACTGATGTAGATGCTATTGTGTGGCCCCAAAATTACAAGATTTTTCATGTAAAGAATATTTTAAATCAGGCTTGTAGCAAATTTGGACTAAAACTGCAACACTTCTCTTGTTTGAGTGTGTATCCACATGTGGGGCAGGGGGCAGTGTCAGTATCTACCATAAAATAAATAAACAAATAATTATATTTAAAAATGTAAAAGTCAGTCATTGTGATAAAGGCTCTGCTAATCAAACAACTAATTTTAAAACAGTAAGAATTATTTTATCTCAATAGGTATTCAACATTAACCTCACTAAAACAAAAAATGGAGTTATAAGATAAAATGCATGGCAAATAAATAATTGCTTGTTCTGTAATCATTATTTTTATAGTCTTCATGCCATCATACCAAAACACTTCCTGTTTTATTCCATATCCACTGCAGGTCTAAATATCCACAATGTGTTGTACAGTTGAACACATTTCCAGAATTGTTTCTAATGACTGGTTTGCACTGTTCTGTTGGAGTAGCTGTGAAAATGAGAAAGAAAGTAGGTGAAGCTGTTCCATTACATAAAAATAAAACAGAATTTAAATGCTTTTCTGTGATTTGATACTTATTTTGTACATTTAACTAAGATGATTGCAAAACACAAATATTTTAGTAAATCATGGTGACCCAATAATACTTACCTGATAACATTAATATCAGGACTACTCTTTGCTACCTCAGAATCCAGCCCTCCCTGACAGACTTAAAAAAAATGTCTTTCCATGTATGGAACATTATATACGAAGGAAAGTAACTCTTACTGGTAAACTCCCTTTGATATCTGCTAGGGTGGCCACCAGTATCCTGAATGTAACCGGTTTTAATCTTAGCAAAATACTGGACTGCAAGCTCACATTGTGTGGTATGGAATCAGGGATTTTTAGTAATATGATTTTCACTAAAACCAAGATGTCTAACATATCAGGACTGTCTTTAATTGGATACATTCCACCCAAATGTAGGAGACATTCAGAATTTCCAAAAGGCTGACATGATGAGCCTTCTCTTGCAGTGTCTGTGTGCTGCTGATATGAGCTGTTGACTTTCATAAAGTCTCATAGCAAGTATGCTCACCAATCCAACAAACATCTTGCAAGATTGTTATTTCTGGTTGAGGGTTTTCTAAGCTTGTTCCTGCCACCAGCCACTCCATGTTCTTCTATTAAAAAGGGAGTGTTTCATCTTGATCAACATCTTAATATGATCTAAACAACCCAAGATCAGATGCCACAATATCAGAAGGGTCACCTGTTCAGGGTGCATGTAAAGGAAGCCAAAGTGTAACAGGTGGGCCGCTGCACTTATTGGGTCAGGAAGCTTAAGAGCTCCCTTGCCGAAACAAAGGTCTTGGTTGACACCTTCTCTGTCATATGAATGTCAGTTCTGATATATCTGGGAGGAAGACACTCCAGACTGAAGCTTGTTAACAACTCTATACCTTACTGGACAAAATGTTGCCAAGGGATAAAGTCCAACTTCTCTACAATGACTATCCACTCAAAACTGCAATGAGGGAAAGAAATCTACTCAGCAACATCTTCGAGGATAAATTGTGTTGTAATATGTGAATCATTCATTATTCCAATGCTTGACTGGATTCACTTGTCATGGCATTAACTGTATTTGCAGTCACAGCTGCCAACAGTGCTGTCTTTGGTATCTTCATGAAGGTGGCATCTCAACATCTCCAACAAAATTCATCAACAATTCTGAAGTGGGGTGGAGGCTCAAACTTTCCTGCTCCAATGATTTTGAGTGTACAAAATTTTCACATCACATTAGTTGCCATTTCAAAATGTTGGACCACATAATGCACACACATCTGATGATGAGTACTTTGTGCATGCCAAACACATCTTGTTTTTGTCCCATACAATCTTGACCACTTCAGTGGCCTAGTAGCATCCGCCTTGGATCCAGGAGGTCGTGGGTTCGATCCCAGTCGAGTCATACCAAAGACTTATAAAAATGGCACTAACAGCTGCCTTGCTTGGCGCTTGGCATTAAGAGGTTATTGTTAGGACTGGTCAGCCTGGTGTCAGGATAATGTGACTGGGTAGGATATCATGCTACATGTCTGCAGCATGATGCCCCAGTGCTAGACATCACTATAAACTGCCACACTGCAGACATCGTAGCAATATGACTGAAAAATCATTAAAGCTACATTAAAAATCCAAATCACACACACACACACACACACACACACACACACACACAAACACACACACACACACACACACACACACACACACACACACACACACATTCCTCCACAATCTTGAACTGTTTGCACTTGAAAAGAGAATAAGAAACAAACAAATGCACACAACAAATACATAAATTGTAGAAATAATGATGAATTCTCACTACTGAAGTGACATAACAAGTGCAATAATTGAAACAATATGCAACAATTTCAAACATTACAATTACATGTTACCAACTGCTATCACATGAATAATAATGAAGGGTATGAAAAAAAAGCAGAAATACAAATAAACTGACTGGAAATAATGTAAATGTTGTATGCACAATATATAACATTTTTACTTAATATAGCACTGAAAAGAATATATGAATAGTTGATATTAAGGATGTCAATGTTGACAGAAGCAAGTGAAAGCTGAAAAAGGTTACATCTGGGATAGTGGTAGCCACCTAGCAGGTATAAAGGGTGAATCTAACTGCAAGAGTTACTTCCCTTTGTCTAGATTTTTTTTTTTTTTTTTTTTTTT
>JAECUM010034302.1:0-35045 GCA_016617855.1 Megalonaias nervosa
AATAGTTATTTTCCCTGGAGAACAACACTACTGGCTTTGGACAAAGACATTTGATGAAATTATTTCTAAATCGGAACAGAACAATTCAAATTGTGCTTTACAGTGAAAATTCTGGACATTCTGTGTTAGCTTCCGTCTGACGTCATCATCGGCCATCTTGGAACGGAACTGAGGTTCAGACTGTATTAATTTAGAACTGTTTATTCAAAGGACTTATGTTTCTTTTACAAATTTAGAACATATTTTTGGATCTTCTTCGTAAATCGTAAGTCTTGTTTCACATATTTACCTTCTCTCCGTGTTTTCTAGGGAAATAAATTATTTTTCTTAAAATTTACAAAGCTTGTTGTCTTCACTCTTTCTTTGTGTTACTTTGAACGAGCCGATACGTAACAATATATATATATATATTCATACGATTTCAATTTTGGTAGTTTGATATATCGAGATTAGAGCTGTTTGCTACCTGTTGGGCGGTATAGTTGGTGGTTTGAAATATATCGATTAGAGCTGTTTAGCACTTTTGGGCGGTATAGTTGGTAGATTGATATTTATAGATTAATGCTGACTGCTATATTTTGAGCTGTACACTTGGTAGTTTGATAAATATAGTTGTCTCTTTCATTTCGAATATTAATTAACGTAGTTATTGGAATATTAATTAACGTAGTTATTGCTGTGCCTGCACTTGCTATTAACTCATCATAGTGTCATTTGAAAATGCCTCTTGAATGTGACAGACTTATAACAGATGCAATGTTGTTTCAGTGTGTAACATATGCAGAAAATGAAGATCACTTGGGACAATTTCTATCCATTTCAGTAAAGCGTTTTAGCCGAGGTTTCAAATAATCCATATGTCGCATTCAAAGTTTGTGGTCTTTGTGGTTCTATGTGAAAGGTTAAAGAATTGATGTCAATCTTTTTCGTCTCTGACTGAGCTGACTATGTATTAAGGAGTTAAAAACAGCTTTACACCTGCATCTACTGTAAACTATACCCCCATTTGTAATTATATTTCGTTTTTAAAGACTTTATGGCCATTAGAATGCTTTGAATATCTAAGATCCTGATTTTAGGAGAGAAGGTGTCAAAACATACCATCTTCATTAATGAAACTATAAATATAGAGACACATTTCCAAAACCATATTTTGTTAAGTACACTTTTCTGTATGCTGGAATTGTACTGTAGATATGTTTGCAAACAATATCCAGGTAAATATCTTTAACCTGATTTATTTAATTCTGAGAAGGCGATAAAAGATCTATCCATATGGATTTTAATCCTTTTAGAGACTGAACAACGTCTGTTAAAAAAGAATAGACCATCAATATCTGATACTGAAGTTGTACTTCTCCATTTAAACTTCCCACATTAGATTCTACTTAGCCGTCTAACTTCTAATAGACTTTTCCATTTAAAATTCCCATACTAAATTCCGCAACACCATTTATGTTTAAAGCACACTTGTATACATTTGAGAACATGTATAATGGTTAGGCCTCCATTGTATTAGCTTTGTATTATAATTTGCTGCTTTTCTATTTTTCTCCATTCCTCTGAAACCAGTAATAGATTGAGTTGAATTCATTAAGTACATTTTCTAGTGGATTTGGTCAAATTAAAATTAGGTGAGAAAATTTTTAGATAGCAAGACCTTTTTTCAAAACTAGCTTTCCAAACGGAGTAAGAATGTGTGCGTTGCACTGTAAAAGAACATGTTAACATCTCTCTAATTTGGGTGGAATAGATGGACTTTTGAGAATCTATAAAACAGTTGAGAACTTAGTCGCATAGACGACGTATTTAATGCAATTGCAGTTAAATTCATGTTCAATTTTTTTCTCTATTATGATTCGAAACCAAATTTCTTCTTTACCGCTATTAATACCATAGCCAGAGAATTTTGGACTATTCCTCAAAAGCAGATTAAACAGATTTTTCTATCGAGATTAAGTGATGCATATTGAAAATTGACATAAGTTGTACCATAAGCATTTAATATTCTTACTATTTCTTATAAGCCAGTATCTCCACACAATAAGAACGATATATGGAGAGAGAGAGAGAAGGGGGGGGGGTCTATTTATCTATATACTTTATTAATATGAAACCTTGTTGACACATGCCCATCAATAGTCATTTATGACTTGGTGTTACAATAGAAAGTTAATTCATTTTATAACTGAGCCATCAAAACTATCTTATTTTGTATTGTATCTATGAAAAACGGTGCCAAAAAATCAAGTACTTCTAGACATCAGTTAATAGGAAAAAACCCAGGAATAGTTGTGTTCTGATCTTAAACATCAAATCATATAAATTCCTAATATTCTTAACAATGTATCTCCCTTTGCAGTAAAACGTTTGATGTTTTATAATTGTTTGCGAGAATACTTGTGATTATATTTGCTGTACAAGAAGCATCGATTTCTATGACACATTTAAAGTAATTTAGAGCTCAGTTTGACACATTAGAGTGAATTAGGTCCCCAGTTTGGCACATTTAAAGTGATTTAGGTCTCCGTTTGACACATTTAAAGTGATTTAGGTCTCGCTTTGACACATTTAACGTGTATTAGGTCTCATTCTGACACCTTAAAGCTAAATTAGGTCCTCAGTTTCACACATTTAGAGCGAATTAGGTCACCAGATTGAGATATTTGTTAGGCTTTCCACCTTTTGGTATTCATATTACTACACTCACGTTCTAAGTTAGAGATAATTCCCCAGGTTCATATGCAAAAGTTGTTGCTTTCACCAAAAGGTAAAGAATCTCTAGGATCTCTAGAATGTCAATTTACCAAAAGAGGTCAAATGTCATGGATGAATTCCATAATGTCGTGTACGAAAGCTCCTTACCATGCAATTTGGAGGGTATGTATATATGATTTGCATGGCTACGTTTTGTCAAAATTTAGGAAATAAAGTTCGACATAAAATAATATTAAAATATAAAATTAAACATATAAACCAAGTCATTTGGTTTATTAAACATAAATTAGCAGTTTATTTACGACTGTAAACAGGTTATCACGTCAGGAAAATGCACAAAGTTATAATAAAGACCGAAAGAGTTACCGCTCTTGACATGACATTATTGGTGCCATTCTTCAATCAGATCGGCATTATATGTTTACATCAATGTAAAAAATAAATTAAAAGATACGCAGATATAACAGATAAAACAATCAAAGCAGTTTCAAACATTATAGAGGGGCAAAAGAGTTATGTAATTAAGCAATTTGCTTAAATCTTTCTCTAAGTAATCAGCAGAAAGTCGGACATTAACTGTCGTATGGTATATTCCCGCCTGCGGCAAACAGCGGCATTTATTTCAGTAGCGATATACATTCACCTATTGTCTTACAATCTGCATGAAAATATATAATTTATCGTGCAGAAAGTTATGTTTTGAAATTTCACTCCAAGTTTTATTCATAAATAACGTCAAGAAATTATGAAAGTTTCTGGAATAGGCCAACCAAGCAGTAAATACGACCTCCCCGTTTTATAATCTGCGTAATAGAATCCACATCATTTTAAAATCATGTGTCTATGACACTCCTATTCGGATCATTTTAAGATACACGGGATTATATCCACTAGGGAGACAAATACTTAATTATTGACCTAAATCTTAAGAATTTGTCTCCTTGTATTTATAATTAATATGTAGCAAGAAAAGACGAATTATGAAAGGACATTATGTTACTATCAGTTGAGAATACAGTAAGATTTATTTTCTGCCCCCATATGTTTCCAATAAAAGCCAAAAAAATGAAAGATTATTGACTATAGTGCCTACATACAATTTCTGAAAATAAACCACACCTTGTGGTTTGCTTAAAGGTATACATTAAAAGTACGTTCTCGGAAATAGGTGATCCTAATGTCTCAGGATTTAGAGAGGTACTTCTTAGATTTTAGGAGATTTGGGGTACAAACGATAATATTATCTGTATCTAATATAAAATCCACAGACACCAGAATCCTGTTCCCAATGCGATTCATACTCTGATTCTGAGAATGATGGCAATGTTCAAGTTAAAGCGACAAGATTCATATTTGGAGCTCCAGATGGAATGCATAAATTCTATAGCTATCTGTCTAATCGTTGATCTTTACCCATGTTCTTACCGCTATAAGATACATGCTTACAAACTACTTCAGTCCCCAAGCCTTTAGAGTTGAATATTCTCGTTTTCCGCGATGTATTAAATGCTTGTAGTGGGGTGGGGTGGGGTTTTGTTTTATTTCTGTTGAGGGGTGTCTGAAGAAGAAATAGTCAATTTATGAAGACATTAGAAATAGTATAAACTATTTCTGACCTAGAAATAGGCTAGGCACGAACAATTTAATGTTTTCGGTGGGTGGGTGAATTTTAGTCGGAGCCTGAATATTCATCACTCCCTTTGAAAAACGGGAATTCTTTTCGCCAACTAGAATAGGACAGACAGGTAAAATAGGGGATCCCGTACAGCATTTGTTTCTCCAGCAAATGAGGGATCAGAATTTTTCAAGTCTCGCAATTCAAAATTAAAAACTAAAGAACGTCCTCCTTCTTATTGATGTAAACTTAAATATGATTAGTAAAATGTGGTATGAGATATCAACATTCCAGACGGTCTAAATGAAGCGGTGAGAGAAAAAGCAAGTTGAGAGATGTTTCTACATTAAAGACTTGATGAGATTTCCTCCCACATTAAGTGTGTCCAGTAACTGGTACAGCTTCCTCCGTATGAGTGAAAACAAAACCTAACTATTCCACTTACAATAGGAACAATTTGTTTTATTTGAAGTAGAAGATCAAGAAGAATGCAGCACCATTTGGGGCCAAATAAAATTAGTATTATGTTCATCCGGCAGATGTGACAAAATTCGCATTGAACCATGCGCACAAAAGGAAGCTGACACGATTGATGCTGCAACTATCAGATGTGATATACAGTGGGCACCAATGGTCAGGACACCAGACTGTTACGATTCTATGGTTGTAAACTAAGCAACAAAAAAAAAAAAAAAAAAAAAGAGCGAGCAAAAACCAATAAGGTTTGTAAAATTCAAAATATAATTTTTTTCCTAAAACACGAAGTGAAAAATTACAAATAACTTACAGTATGGTGAATGAAATCTTAAATAGTTCTAAATGGTCTTTCACAATCCAAAAGTATAAAGTAAATCAAATGAGTTCCAATAATATTTTAAATAATTAAATTTTATTTTGCTGATGTGCAAATAGTACTGATTAATCAGAAAGATACAATCAAAAATGTATTTAACTGAATTCAAAGTAATTCCTAAACAGTTATTAAATCCAAATATCTGAACACTTCGTACTTCCAATGAATAATTGAATTAAATAAATAAACTCCTCTCAACTGAACACAGCTAAATGTCTTCTAAGACTGATTGTAACTGCTAGGAATATAATAGTTTCAGTACACCATATCTTATTTAGAATGCTAATAATCAATTTATGACACAGAAATAGGGACAATGACTCATTTGCAGTGCACACAAACTTGTAAACAAGGTCCAGTAATTTATCAGCCAGCTATAAGGTATTAGGTCATCCTGGCTTTTCAAGAAAACACTCTACATTGGAGTCAAAATCACATGAACATGTTTTCGTAAATAAGAGTACATATAACTTTTTTAAAACCACGCACTGAGTTTATGAATGGCCTCATCTATAAGAAATCATAAACAACTTTATAATTTCATATGTGAATAATAAATGACATTTACAATCCGTTATCATGAAATTGACATATTATATGTATACATAAAAAGACATATGTGGTTGTCATCCATGTGTCTAACTAAGCTTATAAATCATTCCAGTGACTGAGGCGTGGGTATCGTTTGATGTAGGCAAACACCACACATACGTTGCAGCACATAAAATTGAACCCATTTTGAATGCAAGAAAAGCAAATGCATTGACAATGTTTCGTGCATTCACCAGATCTGATATAACCTAATTATTTGCTTAGAAGGCAAACAGTCAGCTTGGGGTACATTCAATGTGTTTCCAGAAGTTATAGATGCATTTCTGACACTGGCAAAAGCCTGAACACATGTCTCCGATAATGAAACGTTAGTGGTACTTTGGTATGAAAGAACCACTGGCGTGTGCAAAGTAAATGAGGCAAGGCTGCGTCTTTCTTCAAGAAGGTCACAAACTCTGAAGAATACTCCACCAAAGCAGGCGGCTTTCATACAGCACACAGTGCGTATGGGGGAAAGTATGCTAAGGGATCCAAATTTACCCAATCCCTCAGAATGGGGTTGGGAAAGGATATGCAGTCTCCGTGGAAACCAAGATGCTATAAATCAATGCATAGAATGAAAGCTGCAGAAAGCCTGTGCAGGTGCTACAAGGCCAGATTCAAGTGCACTGCTTTTTGAAAATGTGAAGGAAACTGTTTTCGTGACTAACTGATTTTGAATAGCGGTACTGACACTGCATAGTTTATGATATGAACAAAACACAACAAACACATCCTCTCTTAGTTTGAATTGGATGTTTATCTCTTGTGGATGCGGTAACGGTTTGTTGACCTTACTTTGTGTATTCAAACACCGGCACAGAGTATAATCTTTACGATCAGCTGTAATATTTGAATATTATCTTCACACTCTGAACGCTCTTCTTTGCATGTGTATTAATGATGCATAAAGAACCTTCACTTCTGATGCCAAATATTTGGGAAAGGCTATGCATGATACTGTACTTAATGTTTTTTATTTACCTGTGAAAATGTTTTGTCGAGCAGGATACCAGCGTGTGTTGAAGCTAAGACTTTGACAAATAGGGATCATTTATAAATAATCTACTTTCATCGAATAGACTCCTGACAATGTTCATGTCTTATAATACTGTATCCAGTCTGCACATATATCCAAAATAATTTCAAGTTTATATTTGGGTTAAGAATAATTGTTGTTGATGTTAGGCCAATGATGAATATAAGATGATTTTCCAGCAACAATCTATTATTAAAATGTTTAACAATCTTGTTTTCAAGTGAACCACTGGCGTGCATGTTTTTTAATTGAAAGGAATATTATATGAATTAATATTACACTTTGAACATGAACATGGCTTGTTTTGGGTAGTTATTGTCTATGAAAATACATTTTAAAATTTGTCATTTAAGCCTGTTTGGACCTAAAACTCATTATTTAGGACAACCACTTGATGTAGCTAGCGTATAGAAGCAAATATCATTATAAAACCTTGCACCTCGTATGTTTCAACCCAGCAGTAGATGTGAGCTCGGTTTCATAACAGGAAATATTTAAGCAATATCACTGGATGCCCATGCCAAGTTTGACGCTTTTAACCCAAAGTACACGATTCTACAAAACTCCTAGCTTAACCACACCGTTATTTAATGTATATACCTGAGTATCTGTCAAAAGCAAACATCTGCGTTAGGAGTTCTCGATTAATCGTGAAAACAACAATCTGAATACTCTGGTCATGACTATAATCCTGGGTAGCACACAGCGCCAGAGTCAACGGCCTTTGTTTATTTTATGCTAGAACGTCCACGTGCCTATTAGCATGAGTCACGCTGATTGGCCGATAACTTTGTCAAGCATTAGCTTGCGAAAAAGGTATAGATAGTCATCTACACTGCAAATTATTTCAAGAGAACTTCCTCTTTCATTTCACATCACATGGAAAGTGTACGTGGTACGGTGCAAGATTTTGATGACAATAAAGAAATTAAACTACTTCTAAGATTTAAAAAAAAAAACCAAGGCGGAATACACGTCAATTTCTTCATACAAAATCCATACAGTTATCTGCAGTTCAAGAATAAAATTTGCAATGAAAGGAAATCATCAAGGAAGTCAGAAGAAATAGCACAAGAAATTGAGGTATGTATCAGATGCATGATATTTCCCAGTAATTCACCCCAACCCCCAACATGCAATTTGTGTCTGATACAAGTGGCATTTTGTACAGAAAATAAAGCAGGAGAGACTGGATTTCAAAAGACATGGTAAATTTAATATCACAAATACCTATAATGAAAGCATCAGTGCACTTGCATAATCAGTCCATAGATCTGCAACTATGACGACAAATCCACATCAACCGGGAAGAAATTATGCATGTGGTTAGCATGTAAATCCCTTAGTTGGCTAAATCCCCAGAAGTTGCAAGAGTGTGCAAGGGAAAAGCGTCCGGCGAGGGAAAGTTATAATAAAAACTGGAAGTTATATTTTAACATATTTATTAAGATATTTAGATTATGATAAATGCAGCTCTCAGGACCCCACAAATTATTTTGTTGTATCCATTATTCGCTACGTCAATATCACTGTGTATAAAATAGATTTTGATTGAGTATGTGAATTACAGTAATGAACTTAATTTTATTGCATGTCTCGGAATTCAAACCGTTCTATCTACATCGGAAACTGACATATGTTATCTATGGTAGTTTTCAAAAGTTTTGCAACATCTATGGTTGACTGCTAGGGCGAAGATGAGCTTTGAAATGTATATTAGGTAGATCTCTACCACAAACTGGTAATATTGCTTCCGTATATATATGTTTATTCCCCGAAGGTGTATTTATGTATAAGAAAATATTCCGGGACCGGTGTAGCATGATATCTGCCAGGTCGTAAAATGACTTTCGGTGACCACTGTGATATTCATGGTGGAGTCTATGAGAAACGTCAGCCTGTACAAATCAAAAGTCTGCATACGCTCACGTATTATTGTCAACCCAAAATTAATCATCCCAATGTAAAATTATGTTCTGTCTCTTCAACACAACATTTAATAGTAATAGAAGTAAATATAATGTAATCTGTTAATGCTAGCTAGAATAAACTACTCTCGGTAGATGATAAGTACAGTACTCTACAAACTAGAACGAAAAGAATAACAGAGATTTGTTACTCTCAGGTTGTTTTGTCAGTGACATAGGAAGAAAACAAGATGGCACAAAATACATCATACATACGTGTAACTTTCTATACATTACATAGCGATAACATCCAATGGGTTATTACGGAAAAGCAAAATTTAGCAGAATATGAATGAAATTTACGTGTTTGCTTGTGCGGTCTCGCATTATTTGTATTCATAATTTGTTTAAAATTTAAAATATTTAGCCTGGAATTTAAAAGGTAGATACAAAGAAAAACAACGGAATTCATCACTAATTATTTCATTTCTATAGAATACGTTTTTTCTTTCATTGCTAGGAGTCTCCCCCATTCCGTCTTTTCGTGTTCCTTGTCAAGGCACTCTAAAATTTACTCGACAACCTCTGTATAATGTAACCCTCAAAGTGTTCAGCATACATAGACCAAACCAAACCCAATCAAACCAAGATACTGCAAATCCATGATTACAGTCTCGAAACTTTACGAGTACTTCATGTTTGGGACAAGTATGACAGATATTTTCTAAATTTAAATGTTTTTTTTTAATAAACTGAGTTTTATACCTTTTGTTAAGACAATAATATACGTTTCTAGGTTTGTTTCAATGACAAAATGTCTTTATTTGGAGTTAAGAATGATTTGCAACTTGAACACTAATGACTGAACCAAATGTAAAGAAAGTCTCAACTATTGAAGAGTATATTTTATACTACAACTATATATTTTGTTTCCATAAGTCCCTGATGAAAACATTCTGAATAAAGGTCTGTAAAATCGGTAATATTTCAGACATCTGTTTTCTTTCTCCTTAGCGAAAGGGAATCGTTCCTGGTTTGTAAATAGGTTTGGGGAATCTTACATTGGATAACCTCCCGACTCGCCCTAAATCATACATTGGATATCTTCCCGACTCGCCCTAAATCATACATTGGATATCTTCCCGACTCGCCCTAAATCATACATTTCTGACTACTTTTAACACCTAAGATAGATCTCAAAGAGCATATGTACAAATTTTAAAGATTCACATTTCATTAACGTAAGCTGGAGGTGACATAGTTTGATCGAATAGTTTAAGCGGACAATCAATTAGTAACTTCAGGTTAACAATATGATAAGGCAATAATGCTTCCATTTCCATGTTAACTTGGTTCTTTCTCGCTGAAATATAATGTTCATTATTTAAAAAGATAGAAGAACAAACATATGTATAATTTTGGACTACCATAATTTGCTCTCATCAAATATACCGTTTCCATAAAGTGCAATATTTTTCTGCTCAGGGTTAAATTGATTACCGGGGTTTACGACACTCAGAAAATAAAAACTCATATACATTATATTCTTTCATTGTTAGCAAGGAGAAAGAAGGAATAATACTTTTAATAGACACAAACTATATCAACTTTATATACTTCAAAGCATTTACAAACATTACTTTTTCATGTTTAAAATCTACAAAGGCTCATGGTATCATGGTATCGTGGTAGGGTAACTGTTTCCGAAGTCTTTGGTACCTGATATTTTAGATCGTATTGCCTCAAATCTATGACATCTTTTCCTACTCAAGGTTGTAAATATCTTTTCCGGCAACTTAATAGAGTTATTGGTATATTAGAATTAGTATATATTCATTAGAATCCTTTTCATTTGTAGTAAAAATATCGAAACACTTTAAAACAGCCCATTCATCAGGAATAACATCTTATCAAGAACAATATTAAACAGATTTTCATACATGGTAAATTCAGTTGCTTTAGTAAATTCATCAATTATTCCATCATGCCCATATCTTTATACTTCTGAATGTCTTTCTTAACACTTTTATTTCATCTGTATTTATTTTTCCATTATTGAACGTTTTGTAAAAACAGATTTAATTCTCTAAGTTTACAGAAATTGCATTCAAGTTGGTATCAATTTCATTTATGTTTTCAATTTAATTTGAACTTACACTTGTGCTGAATGAAGAACCTTTTTCAGAATATATATATATATATATATATATATATATATATATATATATATATATATATATATATTATATATATATATATATATATATATATATATATATAACAGTTCATACTAAATTGGCGCTTGTCTTGTCTACTTTTCCAATACTTTGATACAGAGTGAGTTTTTTGCCAAATGAATCGTTTCTGTAAATTTACTATTCGTTTTCGTCTCTTAAAACCTAACATATCAAGGACAATCGGTGCACAAACCGATAAACCAACATTTTGGTGACAAGAAACGAAGTTGGCGTGCAATTCATTAACTCAGATTTGACCATTGAACTGTGTATGTTTTATACTGGGATACCAAACGTAGTCACATCCAATCTATTTATTCTACGACTTAGATGATGCCGAGATAAGAACTCACCTTGGTGGAATGGCGAAAATCAAGGACGGCCAAGGTTATTAACATTAGTTGATGAATTTCTTTTTTGTGTTCATGCGACTAAGACTTGGATTACTGCTGGAAGACTTAACCAGAGGATTTCATGTGTCTAAATCTACTTCTAGCAATATTAAATGTCAATGGACTTCTTATCTTTCTTTAAAACTGTCAAGCCTAACACACTTTACGAGATGAAAACGAATAGTAAATTTACATTTTATGTGACAACCGAAAGCTTTATATATTAGTCAAAATGAATCAGAGATTTGATTCAGTCAACAGACTTTAGTATATTAAATAAATCTGCAAGAGTATTTCTACCTCTAATTTTACAGCGTACGACGGATTCGGATATGATAATTAAAAGACGGTGGAAGCATACAGTGTGTTTTGTTCTCATACTTTCGCTCTGGATGCTGGTACTCTGTCACTTTCTCAGATGGAGTAAACAGGAAGACTCCAGACTGCTACATCAAGGAATTCCAGATAAACACACAGATTTAAGAAAGCCATCACAAATGTCGGCTGCTGAACATTTCGGACAGTTGGAGAGAAGTGGAAAGATTGAAGATATTATAAATTGGTCTGACCAGTATTTGATGACCAAGGTTCTCTCTCTCTCTCTCTCTCTCTCTCTCTCTCTCTCTCTCTCTCTCTCTCTCTCTCATTTTTCGTCTTTTCACTCGAGTCGGGTGATAGTAGCTTTGATATTTAAACATTGTTATAGCTCAAAGCCAGCGGGATTTTTTAAGACACCCCATCCCACCCACCCCCATACATATTCAAACTTCGGTGAAGGCACTTAAAGTATATTTTGAGTTATTGCGCGGAAACTATATACTAAAGCGTGGAGTGAGGAACAAAGCCTTGTCCAAATTCGCACAAGAAAGAGAGACAAATTATATACAAGAAAGAAGTTGTTCCTTTCTGGAGTGACTTTGCTTAAAAATCAAATGCTTTGAAGGAATTTAGAGGTTCACGCCTTTATAAATGCTGCCTCAGTAGATTTGATATCGTTCTGAATTAAGATGGACCCTTGATCCGCGATCATGACTATGATGAGAAAATGTGACAACTTTTCTTTTAAAATCTTCATTATAATAGTTTCAAATTAATACAGTTGTCAACGATTCACTCTTAATTCCCATGGAAGGAAAATACAGGACACCTGGCATCAGATTCATAAGGCTAGTTGGTTTTTTTTTTTTTTTGCAAGTGTGTATCATTCAGATTCTGGTTGTAAGAAAAATATAAGGTCATAATGAAATTGTTATGTACTTTTTGTGTATTTAAGGGACCATTCCAATTTCTGGAGAACTTTAAGAATCCCTGCTTCTTTTCTAATGATGGCCGACTACGCTGTTTGCCGTATTTCTTCATAATTGGTCAACCAAAATGTGGTACCACGGACTTGTACGTCAGCCTAAAACAGCACCCTGAAATATCATGGGAACATAAGAAAGAAGTTAATTACTTCGCCAATAGACGTTTTGGTAAGTACACACAAATGCGCAGTATGCCTTGTGCTTTTTTGCCATATGGTTGCGCGAGTGACTAACAATAAATCAATATTTGTAATAGAAGGATAGAAGTAAAAAAACACATATGGCCAATCTGGTAATAAGATCATCATTAACAGCCCAATAGCCGATGCGTTTCTGTATGCGCGCGCATGTGCGTGCTTGTGTGCGTGTGTGAAACAAAACAACTCCATAACCGTTTAATGACATTCAAATTGTTATTATTGCTAGTAGTAGTAGTGGTTGTAACAACAACAACAACAACAACAACAACAACAACAATAATAATAATAATAATAATAATAATAATAATAATAATAAAAGTCTTTTGTCCCGAAATTACCCCAATAAGTTTATAAAATAAACTCCCTTTATTTTATAAAAATGTTTTAAAAAATATGAACAAATACGAACAAGTATTTACAGTTTCATAAAACAGAGAAATAAAAGGAGAGAGAAAAATATATAGTGAAAAGAATAGAAGGGGTACGAATAGCGGAGGAATTAAAAAATGTACTAAATAATCATACAGATGAAGTATTTAAATTATTCTTTAAATAAAAGCAGTTAACTAAGTTGCTTATTTCACATGTTTAGGTAAACGATTCCAAATTAATCAGCCATACTATGCTTCATTTATTAATTGTATTGTATTGGAAGTTTATAAGTATTACCTGAGGAAGACGGCGAAAAGGTTTGAAGTCTCTATCAGCTTGGTGTTTTTTGATCATAATTGCAATTAAGAGGTACTCAGAACCCTCTTGATTTTAAATTTTGTAGTAGATACGTTTAGACTTTCTCATAAATATTCTTTTGGGGAGTTGTTTTTGTTTGATTTTTTGTGTTTTTAGGGTTTTTTATTGAAAATATATCTCAGTGGTCCATTGTTTGAACGGAAAATATAGCTTTCACCTAGAAATAATCTTAAATCCCCATGTTTGGAGTCTGTCCGATGAGTTTGACATAGTTTTCCCCATACGATATTAACATAATCAAAGTAAAGATGAACATAGCTTTAATAAAACCCAACTCTGTGTTTCATCTTGGACAGCAACGACAGTGTACTGGAAACCGTTTTAATTAGATGTCTATTGTATGCATTCCTTATTAGGTTTGCAATCAAGATGCACACCAAGAACCTTATCATATGTGACACCTTGAGGCGAAGTATGATGATATAGGGTGCTTTGGGAGCCCGCAATGAATATATACGATCCACCTCTTTGTTTTCTTCTTTTCGGTTTGTTTTCTAATGTATTTCCTATGGGCTCAAATAAATAATGTTGGATATTCTCGCTGTTTTTTTGTTTATATAATTCATTTTCAATATCCTCGAAAATAATTGTTAATTGACCTAAATTTCGGATATACTCGAAATTTATCGATAAGTTAAATACTTTTGGGACATTCTAGGATTTGTAGTTGTCATATTAGTTTCCGATATGTTCGGATATTATCATTCAGGCAATTTTTTTTTTCAGATATCCTCGGATTTTATCGCAAAATCAAATAATATTTGGAAGCCTTAGGACTTTTTTTTTTTTTTAAGTATATTGCCAATTTTGCATTCCCGTGGATTTTTGTTGTTGAATTAAATTTCCAATTTCGGCTATCCTAGGACCTTATCTTCAACTCATTATGAATTTCATATATCGTCAAATATCATCGTTCAAGGATATCATAAATTCTGGAAATTCTCTAATTTTGCACTTAAGTTCTTAAATACATTTTGAATAACTTGAATTTTACCATTTAGTCATTCATTTTGGATATTCTCTGTTATATTGCTAAATAATAATAATAATAATAATAATAATAATAATAATAATAATAATAATAATAATAATAATAATATAAAATTCGGACATCCTCAGATGCTATCGTTAAATCATACAAGAAAAATGTGACAAAACTCTGGTTTTATAGTTACATCATTTTATAACTATCGGAGACATACACAGATGCTATCGTAAAATCATGTTATACCTTTCGCATATCCGGCAATTTGGTCGTCTTACAAATTAAATTGGGACGTTCTACAAATAGTACATACTTCTAAGAGATTGACTCGTGTAAGGTGAAGTTATTTGCATTTCCAACATGCACAATGGACAAAATGTTGGTATGCATCTATGTTACTTTCACACACTGTAGCTTAAATTTCATTACATATTGTTCATATGGAAATTGCACAAGATCTAAGTACACAGCTGAGCATAATGGCTTTCTGCATGTCTTTGAAAAATCAGCCTGAATTAGTCCCAAGTACACTAAATTTAACAATTCCTAAAATAGGGAAAACGAACGGAGCCAGAGTAGGGAATGATAACTTCTGAAAGTGCAATGAATGAGTTACAAAAATACGAAAGTTAAAAAACGTTATCGGCTGAGTTTCTTTGAACAATTTACCTGTGAAATCCAGGAAGATTATTGACCAAACGGATCTAACAATTTTTTTGGTAGGAGCAAATCTAAAGTAAGGCTAAGCTGTATACTCTCCAACCCGAATTACACTCATCATTCTTTTACCAAAATAAAGTGAATTAAGAGTGATTTTAACAACGTCTAAGATATACAATGTCTAGTTTAAATGGCCAAGATAACCAATGAGGAAATCCTGGAAATTATTTCGGTTAAAATTCTTACCCTATGCAAAATAGCGAACTGTTGAGCCCCACCACAAATGACAAACTTTAAGTCATAAGTTTCGAATTTGTCCTCGGGTCTTATTGTGATATGATATTGTATATTCAGAATATCCTCAGATTTTATAAATCAGTCATATAATAAATTTTGGATATCCTTGAAATTAATCATTTAGTCATAGTATACAGATTGGACACAGTTGGGTCTTATCCTTAGAATTATATGTAAATAAAAATTTGTTATAGAACATTAAAAATTCTACTTGTCTTAAACATAACAAAATAAGAGATTCCTCATATTCTTTAAGGACTGTCAAATTTGTTTGTTTTGGAAAAGCAATGTTTCTGGACTCCTATTAATTGAAAGAAAGAAAGCATTTGTAGATAAAGAACCCTGTAACATCCGTCTCTCTCTTGCCCTGCCCTTTCCCTCGTCAGTTTCCTCTTTTCTGAGAAAATTCGTTGATCTTAAAATATTTTTAATTCAATAAAATATATTTAATTTAATAAGAAACTGATTTATTTGTAACCCTTCTTTCTCCCTCTTCCTTCCTTCTTTCCCCTTTACATAAAAATAAAAATAAGAAATATTTGATAATCTCCCATCCCTCAATTACCCCCATTCCCCGAGGAAAGAGGAGCGGAAAAAAAGGGATCAAGGAAGAAAGAGTTATTCCGTCCTCGCCTTATTTGAAGCTATTTAGATGATACCACCACTCAGGACCTCCTTGCCCAGGATTGGGAAGGAATTGAGAGAAATAGTGATTTTGATAGAAAGAGCTATCTCTCTCTTTACGGATTTACAGGGCCCCATCCCTCATATTCACTTTTCCCGAGGAAAGGGAGAGAAGAATTTATAAATTAATTTAAGTTTCTTTACATAACCATATTGAAAATTAGAACACTTTCCCGTTTGATTTATACAAATACGAAAAGCTAAACATTATTTATTTATTTCTAGAATTTGTAATAGGAAAAAAATTAATCAACATGGATATCCACATTGAACATGTTAATGATGAGAAAACAACTTTCTTCTTCAGAACATATTAAGAAAAACTAGCGCTTTAAAACAAATTAGGGACAAAAATAACAGTTCATAAAGAGTGGTTTATTAAAATAGTTGTGCATAAATTAAATGCATCATCTATCAAAATACAATTTTGTTACACATTAAATGTATAGTATATTCATCATTATATGCAGTATAATATGGTCATCGATACATTAAAAGTATGATTCTTTTATTCATTTTATAGCAAAATATCAATGAAAATAACTAAAATGTGTATAAAAATAAATAAAATATAAATAAGTGTAAATAGATTAAATGTATTCTCTTTCAAATTAAATACGGTCTTTCTGCAATCGTTAAATGCCTGATTTTGCGAGATATTTACCGGAAGAAAAAAATCCATGTTACATTCTCTTTTATATGATTATGCACGTTGATCTTCTTGTTTCTTTTCAACATATCTTGAACCTTAAAAAAAAAAATTAAGTAATAACAATACAGTTTAAATAAACAAATCAACATCGTAGTTGAAATTTAAGCCTTTTCTAAAAAGCTGTCTTTTGTTTCAAGAAATTAATATTATTGTTATACAAAATGAAAGAATTAAACTTCTTTGTTTCCAAAATAAGCAAATTTTAAATAAAGTACATGAATTACGTCCCATTGTTTTCAAAGAAAAGTATTAAGTATTGTAATCCGCAAAGGGGTCTCTTTACCGAGTGAATCAAACACTCGCGAGACGGCTTAGGTGGCCTAATGGTTAGAGCGTCTGCTTGGATGTGGGAGGCCACGGGTTCGAACCTCGGCAAAGTATACCAAAGATTTATAAAAATGATACGAACAGCTGCCTCGCAAGGCGCTCAACATTAAGATGTTAGTGTTAGGACTGGTCGACCTTGTGCAGAGGCGTCCTAAAGGGCCGGGGGAGGGGGAGCAGTCCTGGGGAGGGGGTGGTCCTCCCCGGGTGACAGCCAGAAAAGGGGGGGGGGGCCATCAGGAGAGTTGAAACACCAGAACAAGTTTTCAAGCCAAATAAAAAATTCGCCAAAGTAAAAGTTATTTCCTATTTGCTTATGACAGCACTGTACTGTTTAGAAATCTACTTGCAATATATTTTTCTGTGTGTTTACATTTTAAAATTATGTGTGGGTGTGCCAAAGGAAGGGTCCGACCCAGGTGCCAAATGCTTTAGACACACCCCTGGCCTGGTGTCAGGATAATATGACTGGGTGGGACATCATGCTACATGTCTGGGGCATGATGCCCCAGTGCTAGACATCACTATACACTGCCACACTGCAGACATCGTAGCGATATGACTAAAAATTTGTTAAAGCTACGTTATAAATCCAAATCACCACACACCCAACACTCGCGTGAACTCTGTGCTAGAAGAAGTCTGTTTTCCCCTTATTTCCATGGACTTCTCGACAACAATCGCCGTCTACTGGAAGTTCTTAAAACTCGCCAAGACCAAACAATTTTCCCGTAATCAATCAATGACCACAAGCATCATAACTTCAGAATTGCATCACAGCTTCACAACTGCATGGTAACCTCACAACTGCATGGTTACTCCTTGTTAGAATTCTGTTGAGTAACGTCAGTACTTAAATACCATAAAATACAAATTTAACTCAAAGCACCAAATACCGGGAACTACTTTCCTCTCTATCCCTATCCACTTATACGGCTCTGACCTAAACTCAGCTACAAAACTAAACCATGCCATGATGAAATCTCATCAATATGTGACGTTTGCCCCTTGAAATGAGGGTTCGTAGCCAGATATCTTTCCAATAGGTGGAGCCAAAGAAAAACCCAGTCCCGATATTTGGTTTCCCACAGAGTTTATCGTTATCCAGAACAATCTATTTGTTGATCAGTACAGCGATAAACAACTTTCAAAACTACAATAATACATCTATTGCTGAAAACAAATATTGTCTTACTTCACTTTTAAGTAAATAAAAATATATACTACCTTAACACTACAAGACAATAAAATTATCATTTGTCTTCTTTACAAGATTAATAAAATTAAAAATATTACTACTTTTGGACTCTTCTATTCAAACCTTTAGCGCCGACCTATTATATATCTAATCTTAATGCTATTAACTTTATTTTCTTATCCGCTGATTAGTATGGCTTGGTGATAATCTGATTATTGTGTGGCTTAGCGAATGTAACAAGATAACCGGGATGGGGACAGATTATAACGAAGAACACTAATGATGGTAAAAAAACAACTTTATTTATGAATAGTTCAATGAAAAAGACTGATTCGTGCGCCAACAAAATCCAAATATTGGATATTTAACAAAATAAGCACGAACCAGATAATGTATTGTGATTTAAATGAAATGTGAACTGATATGCAAGAAAAAACCTTAAATAGTAAAAAGATACAATGGTTAATGATTCAAAGTGATTCCACACAAACAATGGAAAAACTGATTCACGTAAGCAGTTACAATTTCCACACAAATAGTAATAAATGATATAGTTCAATGAAATAGTGATGTATGATACATTTCACTCAACTAATGATATATGATGTGTTTCACTCAATGAAATAATGCGAGTTTTCACTCAAATAGTGAAATATAATACGAAACATAGGGACATATATCTTGCGGAGTCGAACACAAATCCGAAAGGTCTTCTCAGCCCCAACGCTCTCTCGAATGGTTGAGGGGCCACCACGAACGGTCTGCCCCTACTGGTCTGCCTAAAGATCAGTAAAATCTCTTGTTCTCTGCAGACCCGTTGGTTCAGAAGCCTTGGTTATTCACCACGTGATGACCTTTATCTTCTTCCAGGCCGACGTCACCCCCGACAGCAGCACACTGGGAATAATGCAACCCAAATTAGCACCACGGCTAAACAATACCTACAATACGGTGCATATACCGAGATACAGCATAACTATCACTCAATCCCTCCTTCACTCATTCATCACTACACTCAGCATTCACCAGTCACCAGTCACCGGCCATCAATCAATCAGTCACTAAACAGTCTGCTGAAAAGAATATCCGAATCCGTGTACTATAAATGACACGGTCATATATAACAACACGTAATGACATTATGTACTGTAAACTAGAGTTATTTTAATCAAATTATATTATCGGGATTACTATGCAATGTGATAATCAGGTTCAGAAGTGAAGCTGTGTCTGACAAGAATCTTATAGTACTTAACGTAACACCTTCTCTTCCTTAATAAATACAACATTATTGCGAATATAATCGTTCTGTTAAGTACATACTGGTAAACTAGAAAACAGACTATAAGTTTGATTCATACGATACGAGTCGGAATTACCTAAAATACACGATAAATGTGACAGTAAAACAAGTATATCCTATAATACAAATACAAAAATAATATTTAACTCACATACCTCTACAGTTGGAGATCGCGAGTCATAAAGTTTTATTGGTGTGGTCCCTCTCAGACTTGTCATCAAAAAGGAGACCCCGTAGTTCCAAAATTTTTTTTTTCTGTTTTATTAATATGTCTGTGCTGTTTGTATTAATTTTATAGAATTTCGTATTTATGAATTTTTGTTTTAGGGTTCATACACCATTTTTCCTATTCTATTGTAAAATACTCCTCAACCCCGGTCTGGTCTTGGAGATCGCGAGTCATAAAGTGGACTGTTCACTGACAAAACTCTTCATAATGTGATGTTGAGCTCTACGATGAGGTAATTTATACACAGGCCACGTAGTCATACACTGCCTGTGCGCTCAAGGTATATCGGTTTTCCAATCGTAAGCACTTTGCTAGTGCAGCATGGAATGAAACGAACTCACCATTTCGAAATAATATAGGATATACATAAACCACCCTCGGTTAACGCTGTACACAGAAACGAAACCCGAGTACATGCATTTAATCCAAAATAATAAATAAATGATAGATATATACAATTCCGTGACAGCGAAAATCTCTTGATTGGTGTGGCTGAGTGAAAATCTCTTATTGGTGTGAGAGCGAAAATCTTACTAGTTTGGCTTAGTGAAAATCTGATTAGTGTGATTTAGTGAAAATCTGATTAGTGTAGCTTAATGCAAATCTCCTAACAAAAGCTACAAATGACATTCTGCAATTAACAATTCAGTATAGAGGAAGCACTTTATAAGTAAATACAAAGAAACAACGTATTACCTTATTATTTGTATTCACCCATTATAAGACAAGTAAATATATGCACATCAGCTGTGTGAACAGTTTCGTATTTAAACTTTAAACAACATTTCTGAAACGTTGCATTTATTTGGCGAACGAATTTGAGTTAAAGAGTCACGGGGAGAAAGACAGACTTTTCTAATAATTGCCTCAAAGGATAGTCAGTCTTTTATAAATAAAGGATTAATACATCAATGAACAGGGCGTGTGTGTATGTCTGTATGTGTGTGTTTGTGTGTGTGTATGTGTGTCTTAATCAGAAACAATTCCCTTTTAAAATATTGCATCATATGTTCTATTGCTACAAAATCCAATTCAGTTTTCTAAATCAGTACATTTTAAAAGCCGTCATTGCAAAACTGAAAACACACTAAGAACCATACAACTTTATTTAGACCATGACAAGTTTTCTCCTTTTGTCTCTCCCAAGTAATATATTGGGTAAAAGTTGTCTGAATAAAATAAAAATAAAACATTTCACCTGTAGCAAATCTTATCTAAATCATCGCACAGACGCAAACACCTGTACCTCTCTCTCTCTCTCTCTCTCTCTCTCTCTCTCTCTCTCTCTCTCTCAGCAACGCACGGGCTTATATCAGATTAAACCCGTTTAATATAGGAAACAAAGTCGTCATAATAATATTCTGTTTGTTTTAATCGAAAATTATTTTCTGAAGGAGAACAGCAGTAACATAACAAACTTTTTCATTTTTATGACATATATAAATACTTGTCATGTACAACGTCTTTGATAAAACCTATTGCCATATGCTTCCAACCTGAGAATAAGAACCGTTATAGTTGACTGTAATGCGTATATAATAATACCTAAATATCGAGAATCTCGTATATTTATAAAATAAACAGCTAAAATCGTTTCTAAGGAAGTCTAGAATTTTCACTAAATTCTCCTGGCAACTAATTATCCAAAGAATTTTCACAACAAATCACTCAGTGGTCCGTGAATTATATAATTTTAGGGATATGAATCTGTGAAAATGGCGCACATTCCATTTTTTGGCAGACATGAGAAAATGTTGCTTTTCATATTCGACAACAATATAACAGATTATGCATAATATTTGATTTCCTATCGATTAACTCCTTCTTTCGCCGAGATAACTTAGCACATGTTTACTCTCACCGACGATAACATCCACGATCCGTACGATTGAAACATTTTATGAAGCAAGATGAAGCTGCTATCAATTTTTTTATTGCTTTTTTGTTAAGCAGGAAGTAAACCGGAAGTAATCTTGGACTGCTTTGTTCTATGCTGCCAAATATCTATTTAAAGTGAAGAGAACTGGCTACAATCCCTCGTTGGCTAAGTACTCAGGCTGAGGAATATTTCCGCAAGACCGGCTTCCCATAATCAAATAACTAATCACTAAAATCTAATAAATCGATAAAATGGAGACGTAAATACAAATGGCACATACTCTATATTTACTACATTATGTTAATATAAAGTTTGCAAAACAATCATATTTAAATAAAATGCATGAATTATTCCCAGAAAGATCATATTCGTTCAAATTTACTTTAAAATAAGTCAGCTTAACTAAAACTCAATGAAAATGAATAAAAATATCAAAACTATGTCCTTTGTTTCTAAAATAGTTATCTTTCCTTCATGATATCGAGACGTTTACATTACATTAGGTACAAATAATTTTAATTTAAATAACTTTACCAAAACAAAATTGAAAGAAATATGTCGCTTTATTTTCTTTCATAATAAATATATTTAAAAAAAACTTTTGTAGCAAATATAAGACTTAACCCTGAAAGGGTTATCGCTTCTTTCAGAATGTCGAAATGTGTCATATAGATTTAGTAAATATAATTAAAGAAAGAACAATGAAGCAAAAGTAATTGAAAGTTATCAAACATAAATAGAAACTCAATGAAAGTTTAATAAAAGTAAATGAAATGGTTATCTTTTCTTTACCTTAATGAATGATTAAAGAATTCAATAAAATTCAATAAATGTAATAAATTTAATAAACTCCAAGGAAATGTAAGTAAGATTCATGTTCAAAATAATTTAAAATACAGAATAAATACATAAAACTTAGTAAAAGTAAGTAAAATTCAATAGCAATTTGACTAAAAATATATAACATTTACTAAAATTGAACAAACTCTTCAAAAAGAATTAATGAATTCAATAAAAACTAATAATATTTGGTTAGAATCAACGAAATTTAAGTACACTTTATAAAGAAAATAATAGCAATTATTAAAAGATACTGAAAATGGAAAGAACATTTGGCAAAAATAATTAAAACATAACTAAAGATCAAGGAAAATCAACTAGAATTGAATAAAATTTTGTGAACCTGTATGAATTATTTATATAAGGGTTATTTTTCTTTGAACATATCAAAATATACTATTTGTAAAATAATAACTAGAATTAGAAAAAAAAACAATAATTAAGTTTTGAAAAATAGTTCAAATTATATGAAGATTGAATTAATATAAATCAAAGAGTTATATTTCCTTTTCCTTCTTAACGGATTAAGTAATTCTATAAAAATCTATCAAATTAAATAAAGTCAATTAAATTGAAATAAATTTATTTGAAACTAATGATACTCAAGATGAAATTTACTGAAAAAGCAACGAGAAATCCATGAAATTTCACAAAAACAGAACACAATTTAATTAAAAATATGAATTATTTCTAAACAGTATTTTTTTCTCTTAAAATATCAAGACGTGTAATATAAAGTTAACAAAATTATAAGAAGTGTGTCCGTTTGTTATTAAAAGAGTTTTTTTTCTTCAAAATAACAGAATTCTCAATAACAACTGAATAAAAAAATAATTAAAAATTAAAATAGCATATAATAATATTTCTAAAATAGTTTTCCTTTCAAAATATCAAGATGTGTGACAAACAAAATAGCAAAATATAAGCATTTGTTTCTCTGTTTCTAAAAAGTGTAATCTTCTCTTTTAAAATACCTCCTATTTAATAAAGAGTTAATACAAATGATTAAAATTTAATAAACACATACAAAATTGTTACTGGGAGATTTATCTTTCCCATGTGTGATTTTGTCAATGACCCTTTTGATGACGATCGCAGTTAAGCATATTTCTTCTTCTTTGATAAGTAATTAATGAAGTAAGTAAACATTTTCAATTTGATTCATGAACTTACTGCTCCCTTGCCAGATGATTCTGGTTTGAACTAGTTTGTACCAGATAAAAAGATGCAGTGTAATATTTTTCCCTATTTTTAGCAACTTGCCACTAAAATCTAGGCTCAGAACTATGTTTTAAGAGGTAGGCTACCTTTTAAGAGTTAGAAACATGCATAATTAGCTGTTATGTGTGTATGTTCAACTTATAAGTGATAGATTGTACAGATTTAAGAAACTTATAGATATCTTAAATAAATTTTGGCATACACTAAATATGTATATTACCCTCACATGCATCAAATAGTATATGATTTCATACAACTGTATATCACCATATCATAGTGTTAAATAATACATTAATTTTCTCCCTTTCCCAAAGGACTAACAAAACATATATGCCTCATTCACACAAATGTATGTCATGATATCATCATTTCTTGTAATTGCCTTTAAACAATAAATGAAGTTTGTTCTTTTTTTTCTAAATTGCAATGCAAATGCAGTGTCAAATGTCTCTCAAGTCACCGACTGAATTTGGGAGCCCAAAGGAAATGTATTCATAACGAACTCACACGGTACTCTATAACATCAGCGATGTGCCTAGTTGTCAGGGTAGCTGACAGTAAGCGAAAAATTACATATAAATATGGGAGCTGTATCAAGGATTATCAGATAAATACAAAATGCAGTACTGAAAACAAAGATAAAATGCAACCATAAGAGCAGAAAAATACAGTCCCAGGGAGGTTATTGTCCTTTAAATATGGGCATTACTCTGCGCAGGGAGAACTCATCTCCAGCTTCTTTTTCAACATAGCATAGGACTGCCGCCAGAATGAGTGAAGCCGAATTTTCCCACGTACTCAGATCAAGTGCTGATGGAGTCTCTGTATCAACACTAGACCGTGAGAGTGCATCCAAAACCACTTCAACTGCTGCAGCCTGTTCCCGGTACCAATTCATACCTGAATAAGACAACAGAATTTCAGGACTTTGCAGATACGAGATACAGATAGTGAATAAATGCAAAGGAGACAAAATGAGGGGCCTGCCAGAAAATAATACTGAACTGTGTACAGCGTGGCTTTACAGCACCTAGATGAAAGCTGATTAAGGAAGTGAAGACAAACAAGCCAGGACCAAACCCAGTCGTACCTAATATTGGACTTGCTGCCGGTCTTCAGGACACACAAGACACGACTTACTATCGCTACGATAATATGCCACCTCCTGCCAGAAGTAGCATGCAGAGGACATCTAATACTGTGGCAAAGAAGGTGTCAGAGTTCTATGAAAGGGATATGGCTGATAAAATTGAATTATCGAAAGGTATTCATGTGAACCGTGGAAATGAACCCGGTACCATAAACATTGGAATAGATGGCAGCTACAATTCATCAAGCATAGTAAGTGGCAAAAAGCCCGATTAGAATGCTTTTCAATTTATTAGCATCGTATGTCAAACTATGACTGTCAAGAAGTTTATAATATGTGCTTATTTCCGGAATAATATGTGCTCGACTGGAGCTTGACTGAAGGGACAAGGAATGGATGTGCAATGCCCAGGTGGTCATCCGGAATCTCCCTATGACATATGAAGGGAAACTGAAAGTCATCTTGCCCTCCAATGTGTACTTATAAAATATGCTACCACAGATGGAGATCGAAGAAACTCTCAAGAAATAGACTATGGCCTCTGAGCTCCTGATCCCATGTGAAAAATGCACCGGCAAGATAAGATCTTTATTGGAGAAGATCAGTTTCAACACTGTAACAACACACATTTTAGCTTGGATATGATTCTTAGAAAACTGGTGCAGAACAACAGAAAGCCAGAAGGTCTTGAGCCAGAATGTAAAATGTAGATCAGATATGATTCTATGACTCTAAAGGAATTACTAAAACAGCTTGCAGGAGATATGACTACTCTGCTATGCTATAGTGGAGACTGTTCACTGTGTACATGTTACTTTGTCGTATGTGGTGGACGAGTGGCCAGTAACTGGTGGTATCTTTTCATGTACCTCAGATCGCAAAAGAATCACTGGCCTAGACATGCATGAATGTGACAAAGTGTTACGTTTTGAAATTTTGAAGACGAAACCGTGTAGATCAGCAACTAAAGCAATTAAACTGTATACTTATACTCTGAAATGTGACGTAGTTAACAGATCACTGATTGTTTCACTGCCACAATGTGAACTATTCTAAGAATATGGTTGATAGAGTTTCTTCAGTCATTTACAGATTGAATAACAACCCTGAAACATCATTTCTTACACAATGTGACAATTCTGGTGTGCAACATTCATCGCGTGCAAAACATGCACTGTATCATATGGACAGTGAAATTGAGCTTCAAAATACCTATCCACATAGACCAGATGTTGTGAAAACGACAGAAATAAGATTTCTCAATTTTTGATATGTAAGCAGTTAAATAAGCGTCGCTCAGATTACAATAAGGGACAGTTGGAACCAAAAGCCTCAACAAGGTTTCAAGGAATGTACAGTTTAGCTGACAATATTCAATGTGAGAATGGACAATTCTCTGGACAGGATATTTACCTATGGACTATTGTCAGCTAACGTTTTAAGAGAATAACATTATGAACATTTAAAATTAAAATGCGTCAGTTTATGTGTTTCAGTGTTAAGATAATTCAAATATTTATAAATGTTATACTCCAGCATGAAATGTAATATTGATAAATGTTATTAAATGTTGTTAATTGAATATGATCCATTGCTATTTGCTCTACATCTTTAAATGCAGTAGGCAGGTAGAAAATTCACCATGCCCCTTGCAAACAAATCTTTTCATTCATTTAATTTTCTCTGTATCCACTACATGTGTATCAACAGACAAGTAATCTTTAAAAATGCACAGAGAGTTATAACAGAGAAAAGTCACTTTTAGGTTGTTTATCTCCATCCTCACATCATTAAAGACCATAAAACTGTGTCTGTGGTGCCATTTGTCAGATATTGGTGCCAGATATTGGTGACTTAAACTTTATAGCACCATAACCAACAGACTTTATAGCCCTGGTCTAGATCAAACAGTGTAACTTAACTCCTTGTACACTGTTTCAAAATTAGTTCCCTTCATTTCTTGGCAAAGCCTTCCATTTTTTAACAGATTAAAGATGCAAATGAAGCTAAAGAAGCTGAGTACAAATCAGAATTATTATCTCTGACCTTATCATGTAACACGTCGACTGATACAATGATGAAAATTCTACAAAATCAAATCTAATTGTTAAACTTATTATAAAACGTTTTAATACTTGACTACAGACCTAGTGTCTAACGTCTGGACCCCAATTGAGTGAATTCTCAGCTCTGTATCATAAATACTTGTCTCAGAAAGAGATCAAAGAGACGCCCACCTAAAACATAATAAAAAATAAAAACAAATTGCTTACAGGCCTCGAACCACAATTATTATTCTTATGTTTTATGTATAAGCATTCAACAGCATGCCATTTTTACCATTTTTACCCCCAAAAATGCACATAACTTTTAACAAACACGTCTCCGTGAGTTCATATTCTATGTTACTTTAGATTCACATAAGGTTTATTAGGATTTGACAAACCAATGTAGGGATCATATAGTTGTGACCTTGAGTCCGTCTGATCTCCGCCAAGTTTTTTGGGAGACGGAGTTGTCTTTCGATTGAGAATAAATATTTTACACACCTTGTAGTTTTAGGGTATGCAGTACTATATATAACTACGGACAAAGGAGAGATCCATCATTTTGGCAAATGTGCTTATACCACCAAAATGAATTTGTTGTAAAACGTTTCTATGCTAGCATAGCCTACGTACTGTTAAGAATGAAAATCACCGGCCGTTTGGAAAGACCTAAAATGAACAATAAATTTCTAATGTCAAATTATCCTTTGAAAGTATCAATGTAAAGTGTCACTTACAACTTACATTTTGAACAAGTGATGCATTTGTTTTTGAGTCAGTATAGTTTTAGCGAGTAATTTTCTTGAATGGTCCGACTTGGTATCAGGCGATATCATATCCACATGAATATATTGCTGTTCTTTGGATTTATTTTCACGTTTTCAAGATCACGCGGTCATAGTAGAAAAATTTAGCTTATTTAATATACAATTATAATCAATATTATACAACTTGAAATTTTACCCAATTCATTAGTACTACCCAACTATTTCTCTCTAAATCGTTATCAGACGCCAATTTTAACGATACACATTGATATATGACGCATATTTACTTTTCCATTCTGCTAAATTTAATACAATATAAATTAAATTTCTTGCTAGCAACAGGAAGCAATTACTGGACGTTTGAAAGGTACTTGGATGAGTTATCAAGGTCGACAGCAGCTATTAGCACAACCATTTCTAGAATTCCTTGCATGAAGAGTTGGAAAGATTGTGATTACCACCCTCTAATCACAGGTAAATACAAGAATATGTATAACAAAATGTGTTCTCAAATGAAAACAATAAATTACTGGCTACAAAATTTGATTGTAATTTTCTCGAATGAAATTAAGAAAACGTGAATATTCCAAGTTTATTTAATAGCGTGGCTCTAAACAATTTGGAAGTATTTGTATTTGTTTGTTTTGTTTTTTCTCTAAAGCATGCACCTAAGTTTTGTTTACTAGGTAACGAATGATTATTATTTATAATTATTATTTTTTAATGGCTCTAGCTTAGCCTATGCCTTACCTGAAAGCTTTCATCATATAAATCTTTGAAATACCGATTGCAATATTCTTGTGAGACTTATTTTCGCAGATATTACTGTGTTTCATTCATCGTGGAAGGTTAAAACAATTCTGATGTACGGCAGGCAAAGAGATAAAAAAAAATCTTTTGATGACAGATTAAAAAAACAACAGATATCATATCGGCTTCTAGGATTTCGGGATGATTCTATTAATTAGTGGATATCTCCGAGAAACACATTTGCTCGAACTGCTTCGATGGTTCACCAACAAAAATCTCAAAGTTTTCCCCATCATTATTTTCCTATGACCTACTTTGCTGAAGTATTATAGTGAAGATCATTCCCCATCCACATGCTAACCCACTTACGGATGACCATCCCTCATGGTGTCTGCTATAACTTCTCATATATAAATGTGTGCCAAAATTCATAGTAATACATCTCCTGCTACTATATGGACAAATATATACCACCATATTCAATGAATTTCATTTTATCTGCGATAAAGGGTGTAATTTCTCAACGAGTGGACGAACAGACGGACAGACTGATAGAGTGTATCACCATTCAACAATTCCAAAATGTGTAAGGGTGCTTGGTCACTCACCAAACGTCACTGCTATCCATAAGTTCCATCTATTTCACCCACCTCTTGCAGAATTAAATTATTTGCCGTTATAGTGCAGCGCATTCTAACACTGTTTACAAATACATACGGTCTTTATTGTTTTCAAACACGTTTTTAGTGTTTAATCCTGGACAGAAACTTTACATTAAACCAACATCTGAATCGCAGAGAACTCGTTGTTTAAGTTGTTAGACCGTGTTGTGCAGTCAACGTTGAATGCGTTCAACTTAATGTGAACGGTGCTTTCTTTAATACAGGTGACGGGTCAGTTCGAATGCTGGGTGACAGACAGTACCAGTTCTTTAGTAACACCATGACTCAGAAGGAACCTAACCTTACCAACGCTGATATACTGTTCCATCTGAACCCCAATACAAAACTTATAATTATACTGAGAAACCCTATAGAGAGGTAAGTGGAGAAACAAACTCTGATGGCGGTGTAACCTTTCGTGCTAATCAGCGGTTAATATTTACACAGTGAGGGAAACCAAGTTTATTTTCGAGTGGTGTGTAATATCTAACTGTCCATCCTTCTATTTATCGATATATCGTGGAATGGAGATAAAAGGGATACATCAAACGATCGTGTTTCCTACTGGCTATAGCAAAAGGTACTAAACACTGGCAGCCTTCAAATATAGGTAAATAATGACAAAATAGGCACAATTATATTTTCCGTTTGCGCTGAGCAAGAAAGTTTAAAGACATATTTACCTTTCTGAAGTACTGAAATTCACTCCTACAACGGTAAAAGAAGAACTATTTGATAAGTAATACTTTTCCAAGAAAGTTCACAAAGATTACAAAAATCTCCGAAAGCTCATATTGATCGAGGAGTTTAAGAATTCCATCCATAGTGATGTCAACGCATATCATGATGAGTACAGGTAGAAATTTTAGACAATGCTGCTCGAACAGCTGATGATTATTCCTTGACTCAAAAAGTTTCATATATTATTTACTCTACTACTCAGCGGGGTTTTTTGGGGGGTGGGGGGGGTGGTTGGTTGGTTGGTAAACGTTCATCTCAGTCCAAAACGAGTGATTGCAAATCTCAATCTGAAAGAACCTTTATCAATCAAACATCTGACAAGATTGATAGGAAATTCATATCTCTTCCTACGTGCACTTATTGTAGAAAGAAAAAGCGCGTTATTTCTGATCGCAACAAGTTGCAAAATAATCAGCAAAATAAAGATAAAGCAGATTTATATCAAATGTTCTTATTTCAAAAGGTCAGGTTACGTTAATGTATTTACAGAAATACGTGTATTGGGTCAAACAAGCCCCTGTCTAATTCCGTTTTGGAGAATTATGAACCATTAATATAAGTAGGCTCTACATCACTTATTGATTATTCTGCCAAGCATATTCCTATTAAAATATTAAGGGACACGGGAACTTCTCAGAGTCTTTTGTTATCAGGTAATTTATCTTTGTCTGAGAAGTCTTCTTCTAATGAAAGCAATGATAAGTTGACACATTTATTGGTCACTTTTGCTCTTGGTATTGATCAAACAATAGGTATTGATCACAATGATCCTCTTTTAACTATCCTCACATGGTGTCAAAACAAAATCACTCTTTGTCGAATATGAACACAATCCTGAGATCTCCTATTTGTTCCAGAGAACTATTAGTGAAACTGAAGCCACACAAGTACTATTTTGTTAATTTGTGAAAAATGGGGTCCTTTTGAGAAGATGTGAGCACCTGAGGTACCCGCTGATGACGGGTAGTCCGTGAGCTATCAAGTTGTCGTTCCGACGTTGTATAGACATAAAATTCTTTGTCTAGTCCAAACTCCATTGGCTGGTCATTAGAAGTCAATAAGCCTTATCACAAGATCTTGCAACATTTTTATGGCCGAAACGTTAAAGCGGTGTTATTAAATACTGCAGATCCTGCCACGCTTGTCAAATGTTAGGAAAACCCAATCGCAATATATCTGAGGTTCATCTGCAACCTATGCCTGCATTTGATGAACCATTTCGTAGAATTATGATACACTGTGTCAGTCCCTAACCTAAAACCAAATCAGACAACCAATGCTTATTGAACATAATGTGTGCATCCACATCCAAATTCATTTGAGAAATATAAAAAATAAAACCATAGTAAACGTTTTGGTCAAGTTTTTACACTTTCGTTGGACTTCCCAAATCTGTTCAGTCTGAGGAAGGGTGAATTTTTATGTCTGGACTTTTCCAAGAATTTATGCACAAATTGGGCATCCAACACCTTAAATCTTCTGCCTTTCACCCTGAAAGTCAAGAAGCTTTGGAAAGATTTCATCAAGAGGTGAAGAACACAATTCGATAATATTTCTTTGATAAAGGAAAGGATTGAAATGAACATGTTCATTTGCTGTTGTTTGCTATTAGGGAACCATTCCAAGAATCATTGTGCTTTAGTTCTTTTGAACTAGTATTTGGACATACAGTCCGTGGACTACTGAAGTTATTAAAAGAGACACTTCTTTCAAAACAGATTCAAAGATTAATCTTCTTCTCTGTATCTACTATTTCAGATATAAGTTGTCAAAGGCTTGTAAATTAGTAAAAACTAATCGTCAGCCTACTCAGTCATAACTAAAATTCAGGAAGGACAGAACAAGAAAGCAAACTGGTGTTGAGCCTTGTGATAAAGTTTTGACTCTCTCGCCGTACCTCAAATTCCTTTTCCGGGTTAAATGCTACGGTCCTTACACAATCGAAAAGAAATTAGATGACTTAAATTATACCATTAACACCTCTGGGAGACGAACACAGGAATAACGTTTCCAAACAGATATGTTAAAGGAGCATTTGATAGAAATAGCACAGTTAAGTATTCAGTCAATTAGTTGTGCCTATCCCAAACTGAGAATATAAACGACGGAATGCAATCGGACTGTAGTAACTCTGGTTTAACCAATCTTCTGAATTCAGAATTATTAAACAATCTTGACCAGAAACTTTCATATTTACCACAACAGGAAATGATTGAACTACTACAAAAATGAGCACTTGTTTCATGATGTTCCATTGGAACAAATAACATATATAATGACATTAATTTTGTAGATTGTACACCTATATAACATCATCCTTACAGGATGAATCCTTTCAAGCAGGAATATTTGGAAAAAGAAATTCAGTATTTACTGGAGTATGATTTTATAGAACGAAGTAAACGTAACTGGAGTTTACCATGTATTCTTGAGCCTAAACCAGATAATACGTTCCGCATGTGTACTGACTAAATAAACGTCAGCAGTGTAACCAAAGTGGATTCATTTCCAATGCCAAGAATAGATAATTGCATCGACAGAATTGAACATGCGAAATATGTCACCAAGTTTCGCCATCTAAAAGGATTCTGGCAAATTCCACTCGCGGAAAGTGCAAAAGAAATTTCTGTATGTGCAACTTCAAATGGATCTTATCAGCATAAAGTGCCTTTGGAATGAAACATGCTCCTGCAACATTCCAACGTCTAATGAATATATTTAGTTGTCTTAATATCTCGCCATCAATATCCATTATTCATTATTGTCCATGTGATCACACTGCAAGTATTGCTATATCCCCCGCTTCACTTTTTGAGACAGTGTCTGGATTTATATTAGCGATCGATGTGAATATAAAATCCTGCGACTTTTTGACAATTTCCATTAAGAGAATTAATCTTTCCCCACATTATGAGTCAAGTAGTAAATGAAAGAACAGATACATTAAGTTTAATCCCTCTAGTCACATGAACTTTGTATGCAATTGGCCCAACTGATAAGTCCAGTTCATCATAAATATATATCAGAGTTTAGTTTAATCGACAGAAGAACATAACAGACCAACTGGATAAGTTGTTTCAATGCGCGTTCATTGACAATATGACTCTAAATTTCAATTTTAAGTAGACAAAACAAGATTTTGTTAAACGAATCACAGAGCGCGCGACCCGGTTAAAATGTCACTGGGCAGTTCTGTGTGCGCGTTAATACTGTTGCTGCACATTGTTAAAATTACAATTGTGTATTTACTTTGAAATCCATTATAAATTTAGTTTCTTTGTTTCTTGTAGTTTGTTCTTTTTCTTATTCAGCCTTAGGTAGAAATGCAAAATGAGTATATTTTAGAACAGTTGCTTCACTTTTATAAAAGACTATGAAGTCTTTTTTTCAGTAATACTGCACTCCTAACATTGTGCAGTATTGCTCAGAAAAATTCGTTAATATTTTCCCAAACAAATGCAGTAGCCTATAAATATTTGTTGTACTGTGAAAATGTGCACCTGCATGTTTCTTTTGTACTTCCAGGGCATATTCGGATTATCATTTTAATAGCTGGGTAAGAAGATTATTTAATGCGTCCCTGGAGCATTTCCATACCACAATGGTGGAACAAATTTCCAGTTTTACCAAGTGTTGCCAAACAGCATCAATAAGGAATTGTGCATACCAACACGGGGAAGTTCCGTTTAAGGTAAAATACTCTGACTTGTAATAGTAGTCAGAAGCAACAAAAAATGAACATAATAGATATCTAAGAAACAGAGACATAGAAAAACAATCATTAAAAACGTTTCCAATCAAAATTGCTCTTTATATGAAATTATACAGACTTATTTTGCATAATTTCATCGTTTCTTTAAAATCTTTGTGTACTCAACTGAAAAACAACAGTGTCAGTTAGAGACATTCAAAGGTTCCGTTTAATGTTTGCTTGTCGAAATTATTTTGATTTCGCCTCCATTTTGTGTGCTGACTATTCAGTTGGTTAATGTATTTTTAAAACTAGTGAAGCTCATCGGTAGTAAATTACGATGACACAACACAAGCGTAATTCGGGAAAGCACCAATACCATCATGAGACAAGGTCCTCGAGCATGTGCAATCTCACCATTAGAGTCATTAGGAAATAAAACCACTTTTGAATTTTAACAAACAGGTTGTCTTTTCAGATAAAGTTTACGATTGAGATAGTAAATGTTCTTATACCTATTTAGTAATGAATATGCAAAATAAGAAATTTTATTTTTTTAGTGATACCTTACAACTTTTGTAGAGTATATGCACATTTTTCATCACAATATCAGATTTTGCAGTTCGTAAACGTTTTGCTTTATTTTTGCATTCGATATAACAAGGTCAGCTGATGGGAACAATAAGTGTTCATTTATGAAGCATGCAGCTAGAATTTGTTTTCCCTGTTTTTCTTTTTCATACAGTATGCCTCGCATTTTTGAATGAATAGTGTTGTCTTTAGCGTCTTTAGAATAACGTTTTTCCCTGCTCTCCTTGGGTGGCACCCTGTCCCGTTAACATTAGAAAGTTTACCACTGGGGCCAATAGTACCTTTAACTCGATCAATTCTTTCTTTAATTTTTTGTACTTGCTTGAAATCCTTGATCATATGAGGAATAAAGAAGATATGCGGTTAGGACCGTCACGTTTGTAATCGACATATGAGCGTGTTGAAATGCCGACGACTGAAAGAAAACTCAAACAATGCGCAAACACGGCGGCAAGAAATAAGTCTGAATAGGCCTTGACGTTTTAAATCACCTCTGCGTAAGTGCACATAGTACAGTTTTTAGAGCTATTATTTCATTAAAAGACGGATTGGATTAACTATGGTGGCCTATAGTATATTAACGTAGTTCCTGCACTGAGAGCCCGTATTACTTCGAATTGATATTTGCGCACTACGATTAAATGCTGTAATTGCTCTATACAAACCTTTCAAACATTTGTGTCGACCTTGAAGAACATGTACGAATTTTGTGTATATATATATATAAACTTAACCGTATATATATATATATATATATATATATATAT